>JAGFPH010002419.1:88990-117834 GCA_018207615.1 Philaenus spumarius | reverse complement strand
GAACGGATTGGAATGAAATTTGGTATGTAGCTTCCTCTAGGACCATATGTGCTTACTAAGAAAGGGTTTGAAAAAATTCGAAATTTTAGGAGGGGTATGGGGTGATTGAAGTTATTAAATCACGATTTCTTCAAAACTACCGAACGGATTGGAATGAAATTTGGTATGTAGCTTCCTCTAGGGCCATAAGTGTTCACTAAAAAAGGATTTTAAAAATTGGAAATTTTAGGGGGGTTTGGGGGGTAAAAATTACTAAATCACGATTTCTCCAAAATTACCGAATAGATTGGAATGAAATTTGGTATGTAGCTTCCTCTAGGGCCATAGGCGCTCGCTAAGAAGGGGTTTAAAAAAAATCTAAATTTTTGGGGGGGTTTGGGGGATCAAAGTTATTAAATCACGATTTCTTCAAAACTACCGAACGGATTGGAATGAAATTTGGTATGTAGCTTCCTCTAGGGCCATAGGTGCTCACTAAGAAAAGGTATGAAAAATTTCGAAATTTTAGGAGGAGTTTGGGGGGATCAAATTTACTAAAATCATAATTTTAGATCTTTTATTATTATGACAATAGCGCTTTTATTATTTCAGATCTATATATATAAAAGCCAAATACCATTCACTGACTAAACACTTGAAAGAATACAATTACGTTAAAAAGACTGAAAATACCAACCACCACGGACAACGCCGTACGGGTCAGCTAGTATTTTATAATAATGAAATGAAAAAGAAAAAAATATTGTGTCGTGAAATTAAAACACTACTTCAATATGAAATTGACCACTGAAATTTTGTTATAACATTGACAGAAAGGAGGTTAAATTGACAAAGGTCATTAATAGGAAAATCCATATTTTTTCTGCTATTATTTGGGTAGAAAAGAAAGTGGAAAGTTAAACAATTCGACCTCGCAGCTGAACCGTTGACATGAATTGAGCGAATTACCAAAATTAAGTTTATATGATTTTAGGGTTTCAACCAACTATTTGGGAAATTGGTCTACTCACAAAGACGTTTAATAGCTGCCTGTGTTTACGAAATATATTAGTAGAATTTGTTTGCACCTAAGCCTTCAGCTTCGACTCACGCGCTCCTTCGTTACACTCGCAGAGGAAAAGACCTTGCGGCCTCGGGTTATGGACTGCTTCGCTTCGCTCGCAACGTCAAACTAGGCCGTCGGATTTAAACCGTCAACCGTCAAACTTACGTGGATTTGAACCGAACGTAGATTTTATGGTATTTTACGTTTACAAAATATATTAATAGAATTTGTAACTCGGCCTCTAACATCAGCTCAAGCATTGTCCTATTTGGATAACCTAATAGAACTCCGATCCAATGCAATATTTTGTTCCACTAGAAATTCGACGATAGTGGCGTTATCTATTGGGGAAACGACGGAAGCTGTATGAAACACCAATGCTACCAATGATTTCTCCCTAGCGCTACCTCGCGGAGCGATCATGTACTATTTTCACGACAACCTTTTTTTCGGCACACAGCCCCCGTATGGATGCAAGATCTATTTATTATTCATGATCTATGGCTTGCTCTGGTTCGTTCCGATCGCAGTAGGGAAAACTCTCTTTGGGAGTTTGCACCACGACCTTGTGACCTCGGATTTTTTTACTGCTTTTATTCCCTCGCACCGATTTACATCCCCAACAGAAGCTAACCAACGATAAAATCCTCCTAGAGGAATTGAACCAAGTACTTTTACGTTTAGATAACGGTCTATAAGGTCAGGTAAAAAAATAAAATGTATAGAATATTTTGACTTTCAACCCCCAAAAAATTTCATTTTAGAACGAAAAGTAGCAAAAAAATTACTTCCTGTCAAAAAAGTGCTTTCGGCTGTTGGAATTTTTTTTGGCTAACGAGCTCATCCGATATAGGTACTTAAACAACCAACGTGTTTACCAAATCGGATGTAAAATGCGGCCGTTAGAGTGCGAACACATATTATATAATAAATAAAAAGTTTTTAAAGACACCCAAAAACTTGTTCTGGAGACTATGATCTCTGCTCATTTACTACTCCCGACCTTAGGTATAAGGGTCACTGCAATAGCTCATTTTTCCTATGGAAATTCGTTAATAAGTAAGATGGGGAATTTTCCTGTCTTTAATTATTTGTTCTTACTGTTTGTTATAAAGGCAACAGAAATTGAGTTATTTGACAAATTACATATCCTAATACATACCGGTGAGGATACGCCGGTTGAGGAATTAGGGTGGAGGAGTCAGTATTTTTTATCCATAGAAAAAACCTACAATTTGAAAAGAAAAATAATTCGATCACGCAACTGAAATGACGTAAGTTTAGCGAATTTCCAAAATTAAATTTATATGTTTTACGGTTTCAACCAACAATTTGAGGAATCGGTCTAGTCAGGAAGGCGCTGAATATCTGCCTATGTGTACTAAATATATTAGTAGAATTTGTTTGCACCTAAGCCTCCAGCTTCGCGAGTTGGGACTTTGACCTTCCGCGGGTTTTAGGCTGTTTCACTTCGTTCGCAGCGTACAAACTCGGACGTCGGCCTCGGATCAGAAGATGCCTCCCACGGAAAAATTCCCCACGTGTACCAGGTAGTTTTATGGTATTTTACGTTTTGATCGATTTTGGGAAACCAAAAGAGAGCTGTAAGGTCATATAAAAAAACAAAAAGTTTCAGAAACTCTTATTTCAACAATTTATTAGAGGCATGTTTTACCATTTATTTGCAAACAATAAAATTTAACTCAAAGTGCAATATCTTGTACAATGGAATGTTAAAAAGCTGTTGCAATTTGACAAATACTTTATTTTATACAAAAAACGCACTTAAATTACTGTTAAAAAATCGCTAACGCAATCACTGTGTATTGTGTGAAACTTTCAGCGCTCCTAGCGGTTAAACGAACACCAAGAATAAAAACGTCTTAAAATTGCATGTAAAATCCAAATCCGTTATAAAAAATAGGGGTTTCCATTAGAAATTTCAAAGTTGACCGCCATATTGGAAAATGGTGGCCATTTAGAAATATTTTAACTACATATTTTTTAATTTCTCATAAAACAAGGAAAGGTTCCCCATTTAAAGTTTGCTGTAAAATTAATACTTTCTGAGATCCCAATGGTGGCCCAATTAAAAAAATCACATACAATAGAAAATGTTTGAGATGCTGTATCTCATAAACGGTTGGGTTTAGGAAAAAATACAAAAGAATAAAAATGTCTTAAATTTGTGTCTCCAATCGAAATTCAACATAAAAAATAGGGGTTTCCATTTGAAAAAATGAAGTTGGCCGCCATATTGGAAAAATGGCGGAGTTTTTAAAAATTTCAATATTGTATTTTTAATGCAAAGGAAAAAGTAGGGAAGGTCCCCCATTTAAAGATTGTTGTAACTTTTATAGTTTCTGAGATGCCAATGGTGGCCCATTTAAAAAAATCAGCCTGTATACACATATGCTGATGCCTATCCGTGTGTCTATAAGGATGTGTACAGAGCTGGAGACCGTACCAACGGTCCGATTTTGATGAAATTTGGTATGTAGGTGTAGTTCTGGAATATCTCCAGGCATTTTTTCATTTTTTCAAATTTTGTATTTTAAAGGGGTTTTAGCCCGCCAAAAATGGCAAAAAAACGAGAAAATCTAAATTTCTCAAAAACAGCTCTAACGATTTTGATAAAAATTTGGCTTATTTGTAGCCCTTAATGTACCCTACCATATGCAAAAAACAGCATCTTTCAAAAAATTGTCGTTTAGGTAATAATAATAATAACTTATTTTCGGCGGTTTTTGGCCTAAAAGGGGTTTGTTTTTCAAAAATTTTCGAAACCTTTTTTCGTGAAATTAGACATGTTTTTTTTTTGCAGGCCTAATTGACATGTTTGGTGCAAATTTGTTCGAAATCGATCGAATAGTTTAAATAATAATAATACTATAATATAATATGGATGTGTGTTACATGCATCTAATATTTTCCATGGTAACATTTTCCTACTTTTGCAATTCTAAATAACCACCTTCTATGCTACTCTTGGGAACGTATAATGTTTCAACTGGGAGAAAGTATGTGGCAGTTATCTGGTACCGTTTATTAATGACACGTTTTGGGGACCATGATAGGTATTTATTTACAGATAGCGCCAATTAGGAGTACACTCAGAGCCACCTGCCCTACCTAATTCATGTCTGCTATGTAGTCGTGTTGATTGTATCATTGACTATATAACCATGAGTAGACTTCCCAAGCCTATAGTAGTAAATGAAGCCAGGAAAAACGATGGCACAGCAAGGGCACCTATCGGCAGTAAACTGAAGCAAGTCTTAGGCGTAGCAGTAGGCCAGCGCTCCGTGGTGAAATCACGAACTATAGATGGATTTATAAAAGGGAGACCTATTTTGAGTACTGTGCGAGAGAGAAGGAGATAGTTTCGAGGGAGAGCACACAACTTCCCCTTCCCCCTCGCACTACCACTTTGTCACTTTATCGTAATGTGGCAAACTAAGCCGAGCAGCTTCCTGCATAGGTTTTTCGTTTTTTCTTAACGGCTGGCACTTTTCTCTTGACTAATAATTGTTTATCACCAGCCCTGTTCCTTACAATGTCCACTGTCCACTCACGTTATTATTATTGAAAGATAATACAATGATTAAATTAATTACATACAATTACAATAAAACAATGTTAACGGGAATGTTAAAAGAATATTGTAACTATAGGCATATAAATCATATTTTATTATAGAAATTAATGTTAATGTTGACCCATTGTTACTTTGTGTAATTAGAAAACAACTCTTTACACAAAGCCGACTTCTGATTTAAACTTTGAGCAATAGGTTCTCTTGCAACCTAAAAAGAAATGGCGTTGTTGTCTACACTTAATTAAATATATTTGAAGTAGAGGTTTTATTCTTCTAAACGCTACGTCTAAAACCTACAAAACTGTATTCGGTTTTACACATACATATACATTCTACACATTATTATTATTGCGGGAATGCAACTGTGTCTTAAATAATTGCGGAAATGCGACGGAGCCTTAAATAATTGTGGATAAGCGACGGAGCCTTACATAATTGTGGAGATCCGATGAAGCCTTAAATAATTGCGGGAATGCAACTGTATCTTAAATAATTGCGAAGATGCTACGTAGTCTTTGTGGAGATGGGATGGATCCTTAAATATTTGCGGAGATGCAACAGAGCCTTAAATAATTGTAGAGATCCGATAGAGACTTAAATAATTTCGGGGATGCGACTGTGTCTTAAATAATTGCGGAGATGTGGCGTAGCCTTAAATATTTGCGGGGATGCAACAGAACCTTAAATAATTGTGGAGATGTGACGGAGCCTTAAAAAATGTTGTGTAAGTGCGATGACGATGACGGTGAAGCGAGTTTTTCATCATTTTTCTCCATGCAAAAAGTGCCCAACCTAATGAAGTTTTGACTGGAAAAAAACTAAAATCATATTAAAAAATAGAGTTTTAACCTAAAAACAAAAAACTCAAAAGTGCAAAATAATTGAAAAATAACATTTAATAATTTGTTTAAAATAAAAAGATTTTCTTTCATTTAAAACCAACGACACGAAAATCGGACACGCAGAACTCCAGAAATAGTTATCAATAAAAAAAATAATACTAAAAAATATAAAATTGACCTTATAAATATATCGATGAAATAAAAATGACATTTCTTAATTTTATTATAATAATGACAACATTTTCTTTCATTTAAATCAAACAGCACCATCAACCAGGTTGATCTCCAGAAACCGATATCAACCGGAAAAGGTTTTAAACTAAATCCAAAAAAATTCGAAAAGTGCCCTTATAAATATAACGATGAAATAAAATCGATATTCAATAATGTTTTAATAATAATGATAACATTTTCTGTCATTTTAAACAAACAGCACTAAAATCGGAACGGTAGATCTTCAGAAATAGCTATCAATAGGATTTTAACATAAAACCAAAAAGTGCCCTTTTAAATATGCCCATGAAATGAAATTGACATTTCATAATTTTTTGATAGTAATGACAACGTTTTCTGTCATTTAAAACAAACAGCACTAAAATCGGCCAGTAGATCTTCAGAAATAATAGGATTTTAATATAAAACCCCAAAAACTTAAAAAGTGCCCTTTTAAATATGCCCATGAAATAAAATTGACATTTCATAATTTTTGTATAATAATGACAACATTTTCTGTAATTTATAACAAACAGCACTAAAATCGGCCCGGTAGATCTTCAGAAATAGGTATCAATAGGGTTACCAAACGTTTAAGGGTGAACGTTTCAGTAGAATTATTATATTAGTAAGATGAGTGGTAGGCCTAGTAATAAACGCAATAAAGATCAAGGTAAAGGAACGATTTTGAAGTGTTTTTAAACTGTTAGATGTACAAGTTTCTGTCTTTTGCCAAATACCGGTGCTGCTCCTACGACTCCTAGCGAGATGGTCCTGGACCGCGGTACAGACCGCCCGTTAGGTCGGTTAGTCTAGTACCCCAGATACCTTATACACAGATGTCGCATGCTAGCAAACTTAGTTTCATTCATAAGACCGAAAGATAGCGCTAGTAGTACGAGCACTAGATGAACATTATGACAACTCCCCCCTCTAAAGTTTAAAGAGAGAGAGACAGAGTTAAACATTTACTATCTCCGTATTTTACTATCTTCTGAGGCCTGAGGCATCACCTACACAGTTTTTCTTTTGAAAGCTTTTAGAACTCTGATCCGTTCCTTCTCCCAGCCGCAAAGTACGTCATTGTGTGACAAATCTAATCAGATTCCTAACTTAATGTTTAGTCAATAAAGTGAAGTTAATTTGATTGCAAAAGAAAATATGCAGTATTACATCGATTGTTTTTGTTTGAACTTAAAACATTATTTAAATTTACTAATTTTTATAACTTAAAATAATTCGATAAACAATATTTCACTTTAGTAAATTGTTCAATGTATTAATAATTAAAGTTAAATTAATTATAATAACTTAGAAAAACGCTCTATCAAGTGTTTCAGTATTTATAGATAGTTAATAAAATGTGTTTTTGGCAATTGTGTAGAATAAACTTTAGTCAAGTTTTGCACCTTTTTATAGGTACACATTACAGAACTTATCTTTATATAGAGGGTGTTTAGAAAAAAGGTTCCAAGAATTCAGGGCGTGATTCCCCACGTCAAAGTAAGATGAAAAGTTCCAATAACCATAGGTTAAAAAATGTTCCGTTTTCTGTCAAGCCGCCATTTTCTTTACAAAATAATTAATATCTAGCGAAATCTTTGACTGAGTTCAAACTTGGCATGAAGTTTAACCTTACAATGATCTATATAAAAAAAATAAGCGATTATATCCAATTATGCGTTTCAAAATGGCCGCTGTTTGAAAATTTCAAACATAAATTACTCAAAAACTGTACATTTTTACAAAAAATGTCAAAACACCTTTTTTTGTAACTCTTTTGATTCTCTATCGGATGATGTAACTGTCAAAACAATCAGATGAAGGATAATAGCTAAGTTATGTGTAATAATTGGTTTGTTCAACCCGGCATCCTTTAACTTAGATATTATCCATCATCCGATTGTTTTGACAGTTACATCATCCGATAAGGAATCAAAAGGGCTACAAAAAAGGTATCTTTACATTTTTTGTTAAAATGTACTGTTTTTGAGTAATTTAGGTTTGAAGTATTAAAACAGCCGCCATTTTGAAACGCATTATTGGATATAATCTCGTATTTTTCTTAAGATAGATCATTGTTAGGTTAAACTTCGTGGTAAGTTTGAACTTAATCGGTTAAACCGTTCTCTAGATATGATTTATTTTGTAAATATAAACAAAATGGCGGCTAAACAGAAAACGGAGCATTTTTGGACGTATTTTGTATTTTTATTAGAACTTTTCGTCTTATTTTGATGTGGGGACTCACGCCCTGAATTCTTGGAACTATTTTTTCTGAACACCCTGTATATTATAATTCTTCTGTACGTATGTATTTCACTAAACTATTAAACGGTTGGACCAATTTTGATGACATTTATTTTGTGTATTTGAGTGGGTCCCAATATAGTTTAGATTCACAATTGGAAGTGGTTGAAATGGGGTTGCTACCTCTATACAATAAATATAAATTAAACTAACTTCCTACATACTATAAAACTAAAATTATGTAATATTATTTTTAAGGAATATTCAAAACTATTTGGAATTTGATTATTTAAGTCAGAGGGATGAAATGGAATAACTACCATTAAAATTAAATAATAATCCACATACTTTTTTTATATATTCTCAAAAACCACTCAACAAATTTTTCTAAAATTTCACAATTTACACATATTAGTACCAGGATTTTTTTTTTTTAGAAATCATTATTGAAAACAAAAAGATTTAAAAGGGGTAGCTATCTCTATACAATAAAAATAAATTGCTCTAAATTCCTATAAACGCAAAAAGAATCCTATTTTTTTAATAATCTAAAATTATTTAATATTATTCTTAATTGGTATAAAAAAAACACACATTTGCAATTCTATTACTTGTTAAGTCAATGAGATAGATGATATGGAATAACCACCCTTAAAACTAAATCAAGCAATAGAGAAGTATTGCCAGGTCCACTAGTGTAATGTAAATAGTAAGTAAACGGCTGAAAATGACTTTCACATAATTTTCTTTTGCGTAATTGGTTTGGGAATAGTTCCATGAGGGTCAAATTTCCTGCCAAAAGTAAAACATCACAGTAACTATTTAAAAACAGTTCCAATGAACATAGGTCCAAAAAAGCTTAAAATATATGCACCAATTTTTTTTTACAAGAACTTAATTTCTTTATAAGTAGAAATGAAATTAAGTTCAAATTTGGTGTAAATATATTTACTATGTACATTTTCACCAGGCTACAAAAAAATCAGAAGAATGTCTTCTATATTTTAAAATGACGTACGTTTAAAATGTGCAATGTTAATTATCCCTAAAGTTGTTTAATAATATGTGCCATATACCAATAAATATCCCCTGGACCACAATTATAATGTGCACATTAATTAGTGGTGAATGGAACTACCGTGGGCCATGTTATACAAGCGCTATCAAAGCTGGCGAATCCGCCTTAACCGGGTGCTGAGCGCTGCCATCGCGGCCTGACGCGTTAACGACAGGGCGCTATCAGCGCCAAACCAGACCATATGGAGCGCTGTCAACACGCGCATTCGCAGAACAGCGACCAGAGAGGTTAGAGTAGTCAGAAGTATCGAATTTGTCTGGTTCTATTGGTTATTTTTTATTTCAAAGTGATTATTGTGTACTTTAAAGTGACAAAGTGTTTGACAAGGAAAATATATTTTACTTTGTAATAAATTTATTCGATAGTACTGAAAAAACCTGTCTTTATACTGTCGGTGTTGCTGAAACATTAAGTGAAATTGTCCTGTTGATACACCATTAGAAAGCACTGGGCGGAGAATAACATGGTATCCGCGTTGACAACGCTTTACCAACGCTGCGCTTTCAACGTTCCGTATTAACTTGGGAATTTAACGCCTGGTTTTCAGCGTTATAAACATGGCGTCAGCAGCGCTTGTATAACATGGCCCTTTGACTGAGATGGCTTCGGCTCAAAATATCACAAACGGAAACAATTCACACGACAGTTGACAGACGAGCATTCTAAAAACTAAATTTGACATTGACTAATAAAACTGCAATACAATACTATTTACGATGCACTGTAGTTTCATCTTGTAAGCGAGAAATTAGCTATCAATTTGGTTTACAAATTAAAAATTTATGTACAGTAACGTAATAATTATACTGTGTAAAAAAGAAAAAAGTTTGTACTACATATTTGATTGTTAGTGCACAAAATCTTTTTAACCGATGAAAATGTTTGTTTTAACAATCAATGTGCAAAATCTCACAAGTGACATGGTCGTTGTTATGAAATATAAGCAAGCATATCATTTATATTCAAAATAAATTCGGGTCACCAAAAACCAAATATTGAGTAGAGTTTTTATAAATTTATTATTTCCAATATATTGGAAATAATTTAAAATCTTGTAGATAGAAAGCTTTTTAAGTAAATACTAGGGGAGACCCCTTCAAAATGTGAAATCAGGTGTTAATGGAAATATTATAACAAACAGCTGTTTTATCTGTTATTTATTTATTCAATTGGTTGCTATGGTAATTCATCAATCTAGGCTTAACCTAAGAATTTTTCCTACTAAATTTACAAATATTGAAGTAAAAAATGTTTTGATCAAAATGAATTTTGTCCACCTTGTGTTCAAACTCGTCTGATCTCTATAATTAATGGTATACATGAAAGCTAGTACTCCAATGAAGGTTCGTAGACAAATACATTTTGGGTAACATAATTTTAACTGGAGGTATAGATCTAAATAAAGTTGAATTTAGAAAAAAATAAAATTGATGTTGTTTGGTGGGTCTATAACTCGCCTTAAACTCGACCGATTTGAATGATCTCTATTTCATACGAAAGCCTGTATGTAATTCAATGAGTATTTCAAGACTAAAACTAACTATGTATCTGGATTAAATCCGAAGATATATGAAAAACAATTCAAAGAAAATGCTGCAAATTTGAAATTCCCATAAGAAATGTGTGGGGATTAATTTTTGTTTGATTATAAGTCAAGTTATGCGGTAGATAAATGAATGCGGATGCTTGATGGCAAGAGCCGAACGGACTCGGGAAAAAATACCGATATTTTTGAATATATATAAGATAAGAAGATTATAAAATACATAATATATCATTATGGTACAGATAAGTTATTCGGTTTTTAAATAAATGTAGAATATTTATATTGATTCACAATATTTTTTCATGTAATAAAGTTTTCCACTAAAAAGATTTATATGCTATTCAAAAAGAGAATTGATATTAGTTTTGTATATTTATACTATTTTTTTAGAAGGCACAATATTACTTATATAATAAAATAGCAGAGCTAATTCATTGTTTAAACTGAGCTAATTAACGAGAAGTTTGCAAATGATTTAAAACAAACAATATTTGAACTTGATCCTAAAAAGTGTGTAATTATTTATTTAGATAATTTGTTTTTAAATATTTGTATACATTTAACATATTTTATAGAGTGTAATAATATTAAGTTTACAATCCGTTCTTTTCTTCTATTCGCGTCTAATGGCAAGTAATACATTTTCAAGTTAGGATATGTTTTTGCTGCTGGCATTGTATAAGTAAACTAAAATACAACTTTGTATAAATAAAAAAACACAACTAACTACTCGTACTAAGTAACAAACACAAATACTCGTACTAAGTAACAAACACATCTAACTCTGTAGTCTGTATTACCTATAGGCATTACATTAGATTTCCAAACTAAAATAAACTAATAGTGGGAAATATTAAGGGAGATTTTAAACGACGGAATATTAAGGCTGAAAGTTTGTGTATAAAGCTAATATATTTTTCAAGGATCTAAAATAAGTTCTGCAATATAGTAATAAACAATCAATTATTTAACCCTAGACCTGCCCTGGTCTACAAACTAAAAAAGACAACATGCTGTATTTAACTGTTAACAAATACGTTACTGCCATCTTTTGGTCAAATTTGGAAACCCTGGAGTTCTTGACTATGCCAGCGCTGCAGTGTGTACAGTTATTGTACTGCGTCATTGAATTTTCGCATGCGACATCTGTTTATAAGGTATCTGGGCTAGTACCATAGATCATGAATAATAAATAGATCTTGCATCCATACGGGGGCTGTGTGCCGGAAAAAAGGTTGTCGCGAAAATAGTACATGATCGCGCCGCGAGGTAGCGCTAGGGAGAAAGCATTGGTAGCATAGGTGTTTCAAACAGCTTCCTTCATTTCCCCAATAGATAGCGCCAAAAAAGTCGAATTTCCAGTGGAACAAAATATTGCATTGGATCGGAGTTCTATTAGGTTATCCAAATACAATGCTAGTACTTATATAGTCAATGATTGTATATCAACACTTTTTGGTGGTGACTGTACTGAAGACTCACAGTCGAGTAGGAGAGGGTAAGAAGTTATAGCGCATGCTCAAGTGAATCTTCACGCTGCTTGGCACTATCTGTACTACTCCCAACCTTAGGTTTCGCCATAAGGGTCACTGCAATAGCTCATCTTTCCTATGGAAATTCGCTAAAAAGCTTTGAATGTAACTTCGTGGAAATCGACAAAAGAGTATAATTTCACTACGCTTTTAACTTTGCAAAAAGTGTACAAGGGGTGCAAAGTATTTTCCTCTTTCACCTTTGGTGTATGTATTTTGTCCCACAAACGTTATTGATTCAAACGATAATACTTAATTACTCAAATAATAAAAATCACATTATTACAACAAATACATGCACATAGGCCTACTCCCTCCATATTATTAGAGTGTTATGGTACCCGATATGTCTGAAATAAGAGAAATTAAATTCTAATTATGTTTAAAATTTAATATTAAAACATGAACTTTATTAATTAAATTATGAAGGTTGAAGGTTTTCTGTAATTAGTTTTAGTTTAAGAGTACAATTAATTAAGGAAGAGGATTTAAAGTTTGAAAGTGCCCATTGTAGTTATGGAAACATACCTAGTGTAAAACCTCTTGCAATCTTCATTCTTTTTTCTAGAAAAGAAGAAAAAGTTCTTGTACTCATTTACCCCAAAATGTTCAATTATCCGGGTGTGGTCATTTGTTACATTTTTAAGAATAATAACTTTAAAATTTGTTTTAATTGAAATTTGTGTTACACAAGTTTTACTTTTTATTAGTCTACAAAAATACAAAATCATCAAATAATTTTCAAAATTGCAGCTATTTGAATATTTCTGAAGCTAGACATAAAGTGTACAAGAAACCAGCAATAATTTTGTCGCTTAACTACAGTCATAGTTTGGTTTTTAGTAAATGAAAAGATGAGCAAGTTATCGAAAGAAGTGAAAATTTGTTTAATTATTTGTCATAAACTTAATAATGTAGCCACCATTTGTATGTCGAAAATTGTTGTATGTATTACAAATTATCGGAATTCAATAATATTTTGATTCTTGGTCAATCTTAGTTAATGTAAACAATTACCAAGAAATTATGTAAATTTTTTTGTATATTACTCGTTTGTTTTGTGGTCAACCGAGAAAAAATGTAATACACACTTTTAGTTTGTCGCTCAAAGGAAAACATATTTTATATTTTGTTTACATTGTTTATAAAGTTAATCGTGATTTTAAATATTTCAAACGCCTGACATTTTGAAAATGTACGAAATAAAGTTTTGATTATTGGTATACTAATCAAAGTATGGTATACATATAGGTACATAAATTTTTACTCGAAATTTTTATACATTTTTAAGTTATCGTTATTTTTCGAAAAACTCAAAACTTTCCGACAAACTGGCATAAAGCATTTTCGGGCATATATTTATTGGAATATTTTCTTCGTTTTGAAACCCTGAATCACTTTCACAAGTTAAGACACACATTTTTTAAACACGAAACTGGATTGTATCAGTTAATGTTTCCCCTGAATGGGCACTGCACAGTACTCCAAGAACTTGGTTGTTTTTGTAAAAGGAAAATGTCGACTTTCTAAAAATCCTAAACACTTAATCGAAGCAACATTTTACATAAAATATAGAAATTTTAACAGCTTAACGGATATGGATATATACAAGGCTTATCAGACATTTTTTATAAAACAAACAAAATGTGCTTTTATATTTTCTGCAGAGCAAAGGATTACCGAGTCATTAGCAAACAAGTAGCTCGTTTTCAATTATTTAGTGTACAATCTATACTAATCTAAATCTATACTAATATATTATGTAGACTTCTAATGTATATCTATACTAATATTATAAAGAGGTAACATTTTTTTGTTTGTTTGTATGTAGGGGGTAATCTCTGGAACTACTGAACCGATTGAAAAAATAGTTTTACTAATAAAAAGCTACACTATCCTTGAGTAACATAGGCTAGAATTAATTTTGATTTAAGGGTTAAAACAACCAATAAAACAATAAATATTAATTATTATACTTTCCTTAAAGCTAGAGAGCTGAAATTTCGTACATTTATTTCTTACAAGATACATAGAAAAAGTAAACTTGATTTGCATTTTGTCGGGTGGTACTAAAGGGTGAAAATGTGATAACAACCTCTAAAACAATAAAAATTAATTGCTATATTTTCCTGTTCCTTAAAGTTAGTGGCTGAAATTTTTTACATTTATTTCTTACAGCATACATAAAAAAAGTATCATAGATTGACATTTTTTCGCGTGCTGTTAAGGGGTAAAATGTAGTAAAAAGTTATACTTTTCTTAAAACTAGAGAATAAATTAAGGAATTTAAAAATAAAAAAACCACTATGATGTTACATCCAAATAAAAAAAAAAAAGACGTATTAGACTTTATTATTATTATTATTATATAGAGGGTTTATGTGATCCACCACCGGGACCCACTGCACCTAAACCATGAGGTCCTCTGTGCCCCATGTCCAGGCAGTAGTTCACATCAAACCCGCCCTTTTTGCAAACCGAAGAAGTCCGTGGGGTCCTTCCTCTCGTATATGACTGGTGTCAGGGTATCCTTGTCCCAGATATTTCTGCCTCATTGATGCGAGGGCATCACATTCGCATAGAACGTGGAAAGAAGTTTCCTCCTTCTCTCCACACCTTCGACATAATGGGTTGTTCTCCAGCCCCATTAGGTGGAGGTGCCTCCTCAGAGAGTTGTGTCCCGTCAGTAGACCGACCAACAACCTCACTTCTGGCCTGCCAAGACCCAGCAGTGTTCTGCTTAGGCGTCCATCCAGGCCTTCAATGAAGTCGTGTGCCTGTCTCTGACCTCTTACCGTCTCTCTCCATCTACGCAAGTGTCCTGATTGAACATTTTTTCTTACACTTTCTTTCCCACAGCCTCTTGATATTCCTATCATTGGTTCTGGGCCCATCGGAGGAGTTCCTGCTCCTCTCTTAGCCAGTTTATCTGCTATTTCATTCCCTTCCACTCCTTCATGTCCAGGGACCCAAACAAGTCTTACCTGCCTACTGCTCGACAACTTATCCAGCAGTAATTGGCATTCCCAGACCAGTTTTGATGTTGTTTTTGTAGCTATAATAGCCTTTATAGCCGCCTGACTATCAGAACATATCGCAACATCTGTGCTCATGCTTCCTGATTCCAGTATTCGTTTTACGCATGCAAGTATTGCGTATACCTTCGTTTGGAAGACCGTAGAGTATAGTCCCAGCGACATAGAGTATCTTCCCTGGGTGTACGGTCCTTTATGCATGTACATTCCGGCTCCCGTACCTTTGTCTGTTTTAGACCCGTCCGTGATCCAGGTTTGTCCATTTCCAAGATCTACTTGTTTCCGTAGCCACTCTTCCCGAGCCGGAAAAATAGCCTCCAATCTGCTATTGAAATTATACTTAGGAGTCATGTAATCCGTACCGGCTTGCAGCATCGGATCCCACTCCAGCATCTTGTTCAGACACTCACCGTGTCCATTTCTTGCAAGAGATGTTGACCAACCCCCTCCTGTGTTCAATCTCATTGCGGCCTTACTAGCCTCCCCCTGTACCATGAGGTCCAGAGGTGGGAGGTCCAACAGGATTTCCATGGCCGCTGTGGGGGTCGTTCTCATGGCCCCCGTGATTCCAAGGCAGGCCATCCGCTGTACTTTATTAAGTTCTCTTATTAGACTTTAATGGTAGGGCCTATTTATATAAAATAATCTATTTGCATTTGCTTCGACGAGAGTCACCGCGGGGGTTGGCGATCGAAGCGAGCAAGGAACGGACCCCTCTAGTAGTATTATAAAGAAATACAATTTGTTTGTTTGTATTGTATGAAACAACCCCTAAAACAATAAATATGAATTGTTTACCTTTCCTTACATTTATTTCTTACAAGATACATTCAAAAATTAAACTAGATTTGTATTTTGTCGCGTGCTGCTAAGGGGTGAAAATATGATAACAACCTCTAACAATACAAATTAATTGTTATATTTTCCTTAAAGTTAGTGAGCTGAAAATTTGCACATTTATTTCTTTCAACATTACATAAAAAAAGTACCATAGATTGACATTTTGTCGCGTGCTGCTAAGGGTTGAAAATATAGTTATAACCCCTATAAAAATGTTTATTGTTATACTTTCCTTAAAGCTAGAGAATAAACCCTTAATAAATTAAGAAATTTAAAAATAAGAAACAACTATGTTACGTCATAATTAAAAATTCATAAGACATATTATAATTTAATAGTAGGGCATATTTATGTAAAATAACCTGTTTGCTTAGCTTTGATGTGAGTCACAGCAGTGGGTGGAGCCCTTTAGTAAATTATAAAGCTTCCATTTTTAAATGGAAAAAGTAGATTATTTACTAAAAATATATTAGTTGTAACATATGTTTTATCATCTAGGATGATCTTTATTGTTGAGACAATTACCTAGAAGTTATAATTTGTTTTCTTGATAACGTGGTTATACTCAAAATTACAGAAAAAAAATCAAACACAAATTGTGTTTGTTGTTAAAAGAAAATAATATTGTATCCCTTGTAAATTTGTATGCAGTTAATGATTTAGAGTTATTATGATTTAATAATTTCAAATATTACAATTTTGAACATTTTGTATAACTGTTTTGATTCCTGTTATAGGCTTTTGAAAAAAACAACATGAAGAGCATACAAAATTTCGGTTTAAAATTTTAATAATTTCTAATTATTATTACTATAAAAAAATAGAAAATAAAAATAATGTATGGTGAATGAATGGCATACAATGGAGTGAGTATTAATAAAATACTGTGTATCGCTAGGAAGATGACCTTAGAAACTGCCGACAAGGAAAGAGGGGAAGTGCGGGGTAGGAGTAGTAAAAAGTTTGGTTTACGTATTTCATTAATCTCCCAAGATATCTAGGGAGACGTAGCCTATAGGTGAGAAGCCTAGGCCTAGTCCATCATGCAAATACATATTTTATAATTTATTTTCAATAAATGGTAGGATTAACCACAACCTCAAAGTTGTAATGGTAAATAATATTAAATATATAAATCAAATTATTTAGTTTAGATATAATTAAGGTTACGAAGAAGAAAATTATGCCTCGAATTCTCGTAAACAAAAACCTAACCCCACGGGGAGAAAAATCTACCAAGCGACTGTGGGACACAACATGTGCCGACACTGTGGGATATGTGCCAAGATTTATGTCACGGAGAATGGAAACAGCCTGCAACTTGTCCCCAAGATTCCTTAGTATTCCCCCTTGTTAGTACAAAGGAACGAGAAAGAGGATTCCCAACCATTAAATTTGTATCCAACAAACTACCCTAAGAGTGCATAATTTCACTTACTACTCAAATTACTTTATGTGATGAGTAATAACTACTCTTTGTAATTTTAAAAGATACAAAATAAATAATTTCATTGATGAAAATTTTTTATTGGTTCTTACCTTGATGCAATTCCTCTAAACTACAACTATGGCTTTGCACACTTCAGGTATAAGTCTTGAAATTGCAGATTTTGAGATTCTATGAAGATATATTAAAGAGTTATAGCTAAGAAAAGAAAGGTTGTCGCTAAAATTTTTCCAGGAGAAATTGGGTTTCGACATTTCCTGGTTTTCACAATTTGAGGCCCACAAGGTTTAATAAAAATTCAAAATCACTTGCTGCCATTCTCACAAAATTCTCGAACCCACTTTGCAGTCTCAAGTCTTCCACCAACAAATGGTAGGCCCCTTCTGAACGCCTTTTGGCTAAAAAAACTTCTTATCCACCATCTCGATTGTTTTCGCCTTTTTTTCCATATTTCATATCATGCCCCTGACATTATCACAAAAGCTAAGTCGTCCGTAATCGTTCTTAACTGACAAATAACTGAAGAAACAGGGGAAAACACTAGTCCACTGAAATAGTGTCAACTTCACTGTTCACTGGTGACTGACTGTAGTCTGAAGAAAGAACTGCGTGGGATGTGTCCTGGGACAAGTCGCAGACTGTTTCCATTTCAACTAACGTCGAGCAAATGTGCCAGCACACATTCCGGGACATGACATAATGGAAACGTACTGATGTTTAGTTCTGAGAGTAAGCCCGTTCAGTGATAGCAATGACTAAATTTAGTCATTAGTGCTAGTAAATAAAAATAGAAAGACCAAAATGTTGTTAATTTAGGATTTAAGGTCGCCATCTTGAAACGGGACTAAGTAAGTCAAAACTTACGTTAAAAATTAAAAATTAAGTTGTGTAAAACTTGCCCAATTTTTATATTTGAAATTTCTTCTAGAACCACCCTTACTTTCCCCTGGTTATGCCTTTTGGGGAAAATGAGTTTTGAAAAATAGTTTCTGATTTTTTAGGTGAGTTTGTCAAGTTTCAGTTGAAACCAAGGGTCTGAACTAGTACGCATCAACAGGCTGTGAGTGAAGTGATGAAACTCTCGATGTGCGTACGAGGGGAGGTAGAAGAGGGGATTTATAAACCAACTGAGGTGGTTGTTGCCCCTAGTCGCTGTCCAGCGCACGCGCAAACTTTCTATTTGCCACTGCGCATCCCCAAGACAGTTTCATCACTCACCTCACTGCTTGTAATTCCAATTCGTTGCTATTTTCTGTGTCGGAATTTAAATAAAACTCTCTACTTGATAACATTATATTTGAAACCGTTGCTGGCGCATTTGAAAACGGCGTTAATGTGAACCATCAGAGTTGTAACTAGTAGCTAGAATTTTGTATAAAATTAAGCACGTTTTACAATTTTTGCAAAAGAAATCTTCATGGAATAATTTGACACCTTTGAGTTATCGTTTTTTCATTGATTGATGCCAACTCAAAAATATACTAATCGTCCGCATCTCTGTGTGAGACACACACATTGAAGCCTCGTCCACACTTGCAGTGATACAAGTTTCCGACTTGTTTTGCGTCCACACTAGCCTATGTTTGTCGAAATGGTGACTGAAGAGGACGTGGTTTAGCTTGTGCGTGCTTTATCTTTCTAAACCATGTGGCTAATTTACCGAGGATGGTGGATCCGCAAGTTTTCCGGAGAAAGTTCATACTATGGTTGAAACTTATCGGACCTCCGATTAGACGATGAAGCAGATTCAGAAACTTTACAAGAATGACCCCTACAGATTTTGAGACTTTGTTAAGCTTTGTTGGACCAAACAAATAAAGCAGTCGTGGGACTGCCGACAGAAGTGAAAACTGTCATGCATATAGACAATCTTGTTTATGTTATTTTAATTTTTTAGATTTCAATTTTAAATGCGACAAGATAAAAATAACACAACTCACTTACAAAATGAGGAAGCACAATGTCCATTTCAGAGGCATTACCAAGTAAACTATATACTCATATACACAACATGTATACTATATATAGTACAGCGTGACGGCACCGCACCGTGGAGACAGTCGGCCGACAATGTTTCCGCAGACAAGTCTGCAAGTGTGGGCGAGGCTTGATAGATCTAAACCTAACTTCAGAACAAATTCTTAGCTTTCAAAGTGAATAGGATTGCCTTCGAAATACCGTTTGGCTTTTATAACTGACGTTGAATTCAAATTGAATTTGTGAAAAGAAGTCTGTCAGGTAAAGTAAGAAAAGAAATGATTTTTGTTGTACAAGTTTGAATGCTTTTTGTTCGCGTTAAGCTGCAAACACAGCGTTGAATAGTTTTTATTCTTTTGTGCAAATTATTAAAACTATGTTCTAGCGAAATAAACATATTAAGCAACCTCATACTAGGCCTATTAGGTTAATTTTGTAATTTAAACTAATTATTCGGCTGAAACTACTTGAACTATTTTCATAATAAATATATTCAGTAGCATACAGCTACTACATAATTCTGCGACACTTTCAATAATAATGATACTTTTTACATAATCGACATAATGCTCCTATAAAAATGTACAATTTTGGCATTAGTAAAGAGTGACACATTCTTTGGAGGTCCGTGCACAAGTACTTATATTCTATCATTCATGAATCAGAAGAGTATTTATGATTGTTACAGATTACTTAAAGACAGCGTATAAGTCTGTAAATTACTTGGACCTGGGGGTATACAAACTTATCTAAAAAACATTGGGGGTATAAAAACATTGAAGGGTAAGGTACCATAAATTTATATTTTATACGGAATAAATTACAACTGATGCTGGTGAAAACGTAAAGTTTAATAATAATCATTCATTTGGGTATTTAAGGATGAGCAATACCAGGACAAAACAGTTCCTTCTATATTTTCCAAAATATTTGCTTACAAATTACACCTTTTGGTGTAAAAAGGCAATTTGCAATGAGTGATGTACTAAGTTGTGCAATGGCTATATGAAGGAAAATAATAAGTTTGTGTCATTTGGTTTGGCTTTTAATTAGCTTTATAGTTAAATTTGTTTTAAATTTTTAACCACCCCTGCCCTCTATCCTCCAAAACACAGTGAAATCCCTATGTAAAATAACATGTCCTCTTATGCATAGAGTTTAGTTAATTTATTTCAAGCATAATTTATTTCATTTTAATTAAGGGGAGCCGGAAGGGTAATATAGACAAAAAAATAAATTTTGTTTTTATTATAATCATATTTTCATTCTAGGAATAATTAGCTTTAATTTGACACCTTATTTCAAATTTTTGAGGTTATAGAAAATAGGATATATTATTTGAGTACTGTACAAGGCAAGTAAGTCTTCTAGCATTATTCTCATTTTGTACTTGATCTCATGTTATAGCTTGTTATAAGTACTGCATATTAGTACTAAATAAACATAAACGGGGAAAAAACAAAAACTCATGCCTGGTTCAAATATTTGCTTGAATTGCAGTATATAATATAACAGCGAGAGTAGGAGGGGCGAGATAGGCAATATGATAGCACTTAATTTATATCTCCTTATTTTTTAATTTTATTATAAACCTCTGACGGATACAAATTACACAGATTCTTCTTAAGAACAACCAAGCAAACTTATTAATACCACTCCTAGATAGATAGTGCTGATGAAAGTAAATTTACTTGTACATGTACTACTAGTAGAGCTATTAAAGTAATTAAAGTGTTTAACTAAAGGCAACCCTTAGCCGAGTGGATAGCGTGGTAGCTCCTGATCAGAAGATACCGTCTTCGAATCTCGGCTAGAGACCAGGTAGCTTTTCATACCTGTAGTAGGAGGGTGGAAGGAAAGCAAACGGTGTATGACAGTTACCTGATCTCCAGCTTGGGATGTTTTGCATATTAAGATATTTATGTATATACTCGTATATTTAAAAAAAAAACTACAAAATGTTTCTTTTTATGCAATGTGATTTCAACTTATTTACCTTGAACCGTGTGACCCATCGAAATCTCAATCAATATACACTTTATTCCTACAATAAAGAGCATTATTAAACCATACACAAACTAAAAGTAAGACATTTTTATGAAAATCCGGACATTTTTATGAAAATCAGGAATGTACTAATCTATATGTTGTAAATAAAATTTCTCACTTTATTTTGTGCAAACACTTTTAACGTTAGTTTCCCAAAACTTTGGGTTTTTCGGCGCAGGTACATTTTTATCAGAAACTTTTAAAGATAGAAGGTTGACATTATTTTGGGTCATACCTTGTACGGTTTTCTATACACACGTGAAAAATCAAGGTCATATCTTAACAATTTACCCTAATCTAAAAACTGTAGATTCTATAAAAAATGCTTTTTCAAGTTTTTTTTCAAAAAAATATAACTGTATGATCTAGTTTTTTTTTTTTTAATAATCAAAGAACATGTGTTTGTTTTAAAAGGTGTGTATAATGTTGTGTTAAAATTTCAAATATGTAGCACTTATACTTTTTGAGAAAAATGTAAGCTACCTTAAGTTGCTTAATTTAACATGGACCGGTATAGGGGTTACGCTCTCCCCTTAAAAGGGGAGTGTAGAACAGACTTTATCTATGTTTAATCGTTTAATATGTATGTTTGACTCGGGACCGCTTCTTTATAGGTGCACGGTAGACGTAGGTTCTTTAGCAGACTGTATCGAAAACACAATTACAACGGCAAACTTGTGTATTTATTATTAATATAAACTCATAGAAACTGTATATTTGATTTTACTCACTTAGTTAATTTGTTGCTATTATATTCTACATACATGAAGAATGTTTGGTATATATTTCGGACCATTTAATATGATATGCCATTGTTTGTATAACTGTAAAGTTTACTATCAATATGAACAAACTCATATGTTTTCAAACTCAGCTGTTTTAATACTTTAAACAAAATATATCAATGATTTTTGTAGTTTCCTGCCAGTTTTCCTGGAAAAAGCACTTTAGAAATATGAGTAAATAAAAAAAGTTGTCTTAACAAAAGTCGTAAAAATCGCCCCTCATAACTCAGTAAATATAAAATATTTATAATAATATCAAGAAATGGTATATAATAAACACGTATTACAACGAGGTAGATAATTTTACCTCTAATGTATCGAACATGTATCACACACGATACAGAAGGCAAATATTTATTCATAAGCAAACGCAGTCCTCTGCTTCAAACATGGGACGTGATTTTGTATTCCGACCCTCTTATTCCCTGTCAAAGCTACTTTATATTAATAACAGTGGAGGTAGTCAACTCCGCACTAAAAGCATGAATATTTGTTCTTCATTGGAACTGACTGGAACTAGGCTTAGTTGTGGAGAACATTAAGTTGAATTGGGTAAAAAGGTAAAAGTAATTTATATTAAAAAATTAAAATGTATAGGTCTAGTGGACATGCATAGTAAGTTCAACAGTTTTGAATTTTTAGGGCACTGTCCTTTGTGGATGTTGAGAAACAGGTATCAAAAACTTCAAATAGCAAGATAAAGATAGGGATCGTCCGACTCCCCCCAAAGGGACGGTTCCAAAAAGTTTAATGTTCTACGATATCTTAAACAAGACAATGACAAAGTATTTAAATTAAAAGCTTTAAAAATATTCCTGAGTAAAGAAAAACATATTTTTAAAACGAGAAGACATCTTTTAGAAATGTGTAGTGTTACGAATAGGTGGGGAATGTTAGTAGAAGATATATTTTAGTGATTTAGAGTTAGTATATTGAATTTAAGACGTCGTACAACGCGGAACAAGGAACTGTTATGAAGGAAGCAATGGTTTAGCTGATGGAGAATGTCAACACGGAAGTTAGACGGGCTATATTAGGATAACTCAAATCTCGTATCTGGGTCAGTTTGCTACGAGGGAGGCCCAGGGCCAGTCTGCTACGAGATACGCTGGTCGGGTGATCAGCGAGTTGGGGGGCTGCTAGTGAGGCCAGTTTGCTACAAGGGAGGCCTAATATACGCTAGGCCAAGTTGCTACGAGTTAGGCCAAGTTTTGTGGTGTCAGTTCGGAAGCTGATCAGCACGAGACGTGATCAACAACACTACGAGAAGGCCTACACGAGTCTTAGTAGCCAGTTCTGCAAAGGAACAACTGTTGAGTGATTAAGCAAAGTACTTAGCCTATCAATAGTATCACACTCTGGGGTTGGAGTTTGGAATTGCTAAAGTAGGTGCGATAGCATTGTTTACTGATGTCTAGATTCAGTCTGTCTTACGAACGCAATATCTGTTAAATGACATGTAGTAAGTATTAGTGTGGGATAATGTCTCAGGGATTGTATAGTTGTAATAGCGTATGCATAAATGTTAGAAGTATCACCACTGAACCATCCCTTTTTCATCATTCTTGATCTGTGTCTTACCGTCTGAACAAAAGGGTTGAAAACCCTACCCCTAACAGTAGCTAAAAGCTAAAATAAATATTTTTAAAATTTAATTAACGAGTTAATATATATTTTCAATGACATAACCAAATAAATGACTTGTCTGTCTCTTTCAGTAAAGGTGGTAGGAGCTTTTAT
Source organism: Philaenus spumarius (assembly GCA_018207615.1). Lineage (NCBI taxonomy): Eukaryota > Metazoa > Arthropoda > Insecta > Hemiptera > Aphrophoridae > Philaenus > Philaenus spumarius. Next base: position 93,857 of record JAGFPH010002419.1, on the reverse strand, counting down.
ACAAAATTACACCCCATGTGTGCCATTTTTGGTGAAAACCATCGTTTCTTATGAAAAATTATTGCCTGTGTCGATGAATCTCCAAGGTAACCTTATCCATTGGTGGATCCAGGGAGGGCTGTGGGGGCTGCAGCACCCTCCTTTGAGTTATTATAATTTTGTTTAACCTTCTTATTGTCAGACTGCTCAATTGAGTAGTCTCAGGCAACACAACTTGTATAGAATATTTCACCCACTAAACATCATCCAATCTCAATAAAACAAAAACCATTGGAAAATCAATGTTTTAAACTTTATTTTTTTATTTAAAAATTTGATCCAAAACGTATATTTACATACATAATCATCGTTATTAAATAATTGTAGTTGTCTAAATCAACAGATGCCGCTCGAGAAAGCACAAGGAAATTACTCAAACTCGTCACTTTTAAAGGCACATAACCGTTAGATTGACTTGCTTTGAGAAGAAGATAAGGACAGGACAGCACTTCGTCAATGTTTGAACTTTCTACCACTGCCTTTAAATCATCCGTCTTCTTAGATATATGATTTTTCTGGAAACCGTTGCAATTGGACAGTTTTCAACCAATGAGAAAGCACATTTTGCAATCGATGTATCTATTACAAATTGAAATATTTGTATAATTATTTTTATTTCGATTTGAAGTTCAATTTCTATATTTTCGTTTGTAATATGTACATTTCTTCAACGGCCTAGGCGCTTAGCCGTTACCTTTTCTCATTCTCCACAGCGCGGCAACGTCTGGCTGGAACTGTACATCCGTTTGCAAGAGTTTTGTATAGTTGTTCTAATTTAGTGAAACAAAGTGAAATAAGTTTATAAAATGTGGTTATTTAAAATTTTTAAGCATACATTTCAATTCTATGATTTAATATCTACAATTTGTTATAATAAAATTTAATTTTCGGGTAAAACATATATTCCTATTCAAAATTTAAAGGTGCTCTCTAAAAATACTTTTTCAAGCACTGTATACCAAACAATTATTTCATACCCCCAGACCTCCCGGGATAGGAGACAGCCCCCCCTTGAAAACTGGCTGGATCCGCCCATGACCTTTTCCACCAAAAAATGCATCTCGTTGCACCTCTTTTACTTCTTGAAGTTCAAACACATACTTGACTTTATCTAAGCCCGATTAAACATAAACAAATATATATTTTATAATTATAAAAATGAATTACCTTATAAGGTCCGTCCTGTGACTTCAAATTGTAATTCTCTTTACTCCTTCACTTTTAATTACATGTTTCGAAGTAATACTTCATCATCAGATAATTCCGTTTTTCGTTCAATAGAGGAACTCGTCATACATTAAAATTATTTGCAACACATAGCACATACACAAACCATATACATTAAAACAGTCTTGTCCAGCACCGGTGTGCACACTATAGAGTCCGATGAAGCACTGTCGGTACGAGCTGAGTGCCCTACTGATGTTAATCACTATTGATTTTAGATAGGTATTTCCAATCTATTCCAACTATCTTTCCAATCTAATCATTTGTACGACACAGCTCTCAAATACCTATCTCAAATACGAAATGCCGAATGGTCTAGCTAAAACGGAGACCTCGCTTCGTTCGGTCAATGATAGATTAAATGACTTGGAGTATGGAGTAATAAATTAAATAGAGTGCCTCTTTCAATAAATTGTTGGTAGGTATTTTACTAAACCTTTACGGCAGCTAATTTTATAAAGGTGCCCGACTTAATATTTTCAAATTTTAGTTAAAAATATTGTTAGGCTATCCGACTTCTCTTTTAAGATTTAACAATACGAATAATTTGGTTTGAATTGATTACTAGGCTGTTATAACTATTTTGTAGTAAATCTTTGGAAAATTTTAATTTTTACTGACAAATGTACAAAATTTGGCACATTTACAAAATTAAAACCCTCTTGGAATCATCTCCTTAAATGATTCTAAATTACTTAGATGTATTTGTAACGATCGGTCAGGAGCTGATGTAAGCAAGTTTGGGATGTTTATGTAATTCCCCGCAAGTTAGATTCATTAATATACTAAACAAATATATATTATCAATGATGGAACACATTTTTGATGATATAAAATGACTGTTCCGATCAAATTTGATAAAAGCTATTAGAAATAAAAAACACATTACACAATAAACTCTGAAAGTGCCAAGTTCACTCGCGCCAAGGATTCCGTAACATCAACCTTTATAATCCTTAATTAATATTAAGAATATTGTTAGCCTATTATAAAAATGAGATGTACGCGCTCGTATGTGTACATATTATTTCCCGCACAAAATTCTCGAATACAAATTTTATCGACTTCGTATTAATCGAAGCGTATTAACATTAGTATGATCTGAAAGTTGTTTCATTATTTTGTTAGCGTCCATTTTTATCTGCGTATGCGCATTATGATTGGCTCAAAATAAATACCACAAACCAACCGAGATTGCAACACTTTTTGTTTACGGGTAAGTTATATTGCTAATTCGTAGTAACTTCGTAGGCCTACATTTTCAGCGATACGAAATTGTAAATGTTTGTAATGAGCCTAGTCTTTCATGAAGTATTTTACAATTTGAAAAAAATATAATAATACCTTACTTTTTGTATAGTGAAAATTATTAATTTATAATTGTATACTTTCACTACCATACTTATGGAATAATTGTTCAAGTATTGATTAACTCTTGTTTGCAATATTGAAAACTGTAAAATAGCTTATGAAAGCCTACTATAGTTACAGAATTTTAGGCTAATAATTAATAAGCAATGAAGCGATTAATTATTTATAGGTTTTAGCTTACATTATTTACAACTAATGAATTTTACATTAATTCGTGAACTGCCATGAATAGGATGAACTGGCATTTGGATAAATACGGATGTTCTTTTAAATATAACATATTTCTATGGAGGTTACAATTATTGTATCAAAATTACAAAACTTAAACAACATGAAATAAACGGTACCAGGAACTGGCACATACTCTCTCACAAACATGTTTAAATTATTAAACAGATTCACGGTGACTTGTAGGGTGGGGTAGGAGAGGTGATTTTGTATTAAAGTTGTTTTCCCATAAAAATCCATAAAATAACGGAAAAACCAACTTTTCTTAAAAACGGCTCGAACGATTTTGATTAAAATTTTACAGTTTATAGTACTTTAGGTCCCTAATAAACTATAAAATTTTAATCATAATCGTTAGCGCCGTTTTTGAGAAAAGTTGATTTTTCCGTTATTTTAAGGGTTTTTATGGAAAAATTACCCTTAAAAATAAAAAATTCACAAAAATGAAAAAAAAACGCCTGGAGATACCGTGGATTAGTACCTCCATACCAAATTTCATCAAAATCGGACGTCTGGTTTAGGCTCTAGGTCTGATAACATCCACACAGACACACAGACACACAGACACACAGATACACATACAGACACACACACAGACATCACTCCGAAACCCACTTTTTTAGGTTCAGGGGGGCCCAAAACGGATATTTCCACCAAAAACTCAAACTCGAAAATTTTGACGAATACAATACTTTCTCCATATACTATTGTATAGGGGGAGAAAGTAAAAATGGAACACTTTTCCCGAGACTTTGGCTTGTGTTTTTTTAAATACTCAAAAATGTGACGTTTTTGTCACGCACGTCACGTTGCTGACACGTTAGAAAGCTTTCAACTCTCCGCAATAAAATTACGAAGATTTTGGCACTACCAGAAGTTTTCTACGACGTCTGTGAGTGCACATATCATGTTCGCAGACATACTGACACACATACAGACACAAAAATGTACCCCCACTTTTTATGAATTTTCTCAACGTTTTCGAGGTCTCGTCTAAAATTTGTATAATTTTGCAAGATTTCCATAATTCAGCATTTTAATGCGAGCTGAAGTAATTAATTTTTAATGATTCTTTATCAAAATTATAGATTAAAATACAGGTTTAATAATTTATATTGGTATAGGTTACTCTAATCAGTTATTATAGTGTAACTGTTATTGTATATAGTTGATTCGTATAGTAATACACATAAAAATGTTCAAAGTATGAGATTGTTTGATTATACACTAAAACATTTGTTATCTGGTATCTATATATTTTGTTTAAAAAAATTTTGGGTATTTGTTTGGTTGGACAAATTGGAGAAGTTTGTTTAGTTACTGTTTTAAACACACAACTGAGGAATTATCTTTAATTTAATCAGAAATGCATCTAGCATAAATAAATATTGAGCTTGACTTGTGAGAAGATATACATGATAGATAGATAGGTTTGACTATTGACTAACTCTGTAAGTTAGTTATAGTTTGACTATAATAGCTCGTGAATCACAGAAGATGGCGACTTTGTCGTTGAAACGCGTTTGAGTTAATAAACGTATTAATTGTGAGATTTTGAGTTATAAGTTTATTCTATCAATGTATCTAGCAACTAACTAATAATAACAATGAAATACAATCTTTATGTAAACCTATTAAAATTATTTTATAAATCCTTGTTTTCATATTCCAATATTTCAAAAAATAACTGTACCCTTTTTAAAATATTGCTCGCGCGCACACAAATAAATAAAAAAAAGTATAAAAATACTTTAGTGTAGGCCTACTTAAAACGTGCAATAACTTCCCTATACTTGGAATTTAGTACGATTTCAATGTTAGAATTATATGTTTAGCATATTCTTAAAGATTTTGTATACTTTCTACCACAAGTCTAATAGTGTTCAGCTTTTCTTGGTACAACTAGGGTAATATTTTAGCAAGAGAGGTAAGTAGGGGTTACTTTTAGCGTAACGGCATGCTGTATGTATCTCTGTCGCAGCATGCCTTTTATCCATCTTCC
>JAGFPH010002419.1:77377-88980 GCA_018207615.1 Philaenus spumarius | reverse complement strand
CAACTATTCATGGTACAACTAGGGTAACATTTTAGCCAGAGAGGCAGGTTGTGGTTACTTTTAGCGTAACGGCATGCCATATGTATCTCTGTCGCAGCATGCCTTTTATCCATCTTCTCAATAGTTGAAAATTAATACGTTTTCAATGTTAGAAGTGTATGCTAAGCAGATTCATAAATAGTTTGCATACTTCATTCCACAAATCTGATAGTGTACAATCCGAAAATTCATGGTACAACTAGGGTAACATTTTAGCCATAGAAGGCAGGTTGTGGTTACTTTTAGCGTAACGGCGTGCTATATGTATATCTGTCACAACATACCTTTTATACATCTTCCTTATATTAGCACAAGTTATGCGCATAAGTATTAATTATGTTGGAATAATGCTTACATTTCTAACAGATTTGTTTAGATAAAGCATCAGCAAAAGTAGCACTAGATATTTATTCTATCACACAAAGCTTAATATTATACATGTTGTGTTTTTAAAAGATCAAAGATATTGTAATGTACTTATTTCACACTACGTCGATCACACAAAAGACTAATTACATGTCACGAACACATTTTAAGCAGATAAGATAAATTCTTCTTAACTTAGTAACTATTTAATTGTAGTTAACTCTACCTAGAAATATTTTAAAATACTCCATAACAGGACAAGTGGAACTGAAAACATTTGCCTCGATACTTGTCTCTACATTTTTTGTAATCAAATAACGTTTGAACCCGATACTCTTTTGTAGTGTTTAAATTGTTGTTTAATCCAAGTCTTTGAGAAAATAATATCATGATAGTCCTCTGCTAAATGGTTAGCAATATTTTTCAACCCTGATTTAGTATTATGTGTCCTTTGTCTATAACAAAAATAAACCTCAGAAATAGTTGAATCACGCGCATAGGATTCCGTCTTCCACACGTCCTGAAAATTTTACAATAAAATTCGCTAACAACAATTTCTAATAAATGTGATAATAATCAGAACTGAGTAATATTGTTATGTTGTATTAAATTATGTTGTACACATTTTTTGTAATAGTGTTGTATTCCATTGTTAACTAGTTTAAAACTTTTAAAATCTATTTGTTCAAATTTGACAAATCCTCTTATTTCTAGCAAGTATTTTGTATTGTTTTGTATAAACCTTAAAGGTGCAATTGAATCCAGACTGGATTTGACAGAAGCAGCCATTACAGAATTTCATTGTCAGAATTAGATTGAAATCCTTGACTGCAGATCTTGTGCCACTCAATTTAAACTTTCGATTCAGCAAAAATAAAACACAAACATGCACATACAGTTAAAATTAATACAATTACATTTCTTTAAAATATTGTATGTGGGCTAAAATCAAAAATGAAAAGGAAGTGGTTGACTGTATTTTCTGTACTGCACAAAATCACATTGTTTCGGACCAATTCAATAATGTATAGTCATTCTGAACATTTTTTCTCTTCTTGCCTGTTATAAAAAGGAATGTAGGATATTTGTAGATGGAGATTATATGTCCATGTGGTATACCATAGCAGTAATGGTGGGTAACTATAAACTCATGTTTTTATTTAAACATTTTTAACGAATTTCCTTCTGGGCTCCAAATCAAGTCTGGATTTAGTGGCACCCACCTTAAATATTGTTATAAACTAAATTATTTATCTAAGTTTTTCGTTTTAATTATATCTCAATAATGGTTTTGTTATTGGGTTATATTATAGTTTTGGAAACATAGCTCTTCTTGCATTAGCTTAAAATAACCTTTTTATCTTCTCAAATTATTACCACATAACGTCTAACTGATATGACAATCTTTCCTTTATTTCAACAGATTCTTAATCCGAGCAACAACTAGTTGTCAGATGTAAGTGCAGGATTGTATCAAATGCAAACAAATGCCTTGAATGCATTTTTGTTGGCTCAAAGTTAATAAAAAAAAGTTTCTGGTTTTTAATTAAAAGTAAGTTTAACCTTTCAAAAAAAATGTTGCCGCGGAGAAGAATTATACCTTAAATGTATGTAATAAATTTCTTGTTTATTCATTGATTTTGGAATTTACCTGATTGTTTTAGCTATAGTCTCATAATCAATGCTGTTACTGTTTATAGATCTTTGTTATTAAACCTTGAGCAAAGAGAAATTATACTCGAGTACGGCCGTCTCTCCTGATAACGTATGTTAATATCTTAGACATGTAGGTTACGCTGTCATGAATGTATATTTATTGTTCATGAATTACTTTTAAGAGATAATTTTGGTTATGTAATGAACAATGAGAAATTTATAAGCCATTTAATTAGTGTGTTAGATAAGTTTACTACATGTGTTATTCAATGCTCTTACATTTTGTTATACAACAATCGATTTTATTTAATTTGATCTAATTTCAATCATTATTATCAACAAGCATGATTTACTAGAAAAATACATTTTGTTTTAATATATTTCCTGCCATTTCAAAATTTTGTTTTGTTAAGTTGCCACCTATGTGCAATGTATTAAATTCCGTGCACATCGACAGTATATACAAATAATTTTAAGATATAGTTTATTTAGAAATAAATTTTGAACTATCGTCGAACGACTTTATATTATACTAGGGGAAGCCCGTGCGTGCTCTGCAAGCCAACCCCGTTGAAACCTTCTATACACATAATCATGTTATGTCTTCTTTATAATAAAGGTGTAGGTAGGATTAATAATAATCCCAAAGCTAAGATGGTAACTAATGTTAAATGTTAAAATAAAATTATTTCGTATATTTTATAACAGCAGTTATAAATATAATAACGGTTAAAAGAACCAGCAAGGCTCAGGACTACACTTTGATAAAAACCTAACCTAAAAGTTATTACTACAAATAATTGATTCAAAGTTTGAAATCAGCTGTTATTGAAAATATTAGAGCAAACAGATGTTTTACCTGTTATTTTATTCAATTGGTTGCTATGGTAATGAATGTAAATACATTCAAGAAATATGTGTTAGTTCATCAGTCTAGGTCTAAAATAAGAATAATTATTTAAGACCAAATTTACAAATATTGAAATAAAAAATTTCTTTATCAAAATGAATTAAATCCAATGTTATTCTGGGTTAGTGTAGCTTTTTATTAGCCAAACTATTTTTTCAATCGGTTCAGTAGTTCCTACTTACAAACAAACACATTTTCACCTATTTTTAATATTATTATTAGGCTATAGATAGACAACAAATTATGATTTAACTACAATTAAGAACAAGAAGTGGAACCCATGACGGCCAACTTTTTAGTAAGCAATAAATAATATTATTAATGATAATAATACTGTTCTGGATCTAAAAGTATGGCAATATACAATTATAAATGTTAGGCTTTGCTTTGATAAAGATTTTATAAGTGATACTTCTTATCTTTGTAACTGAAAATTGCCTTAATATAGAACCAAAATATAAGAATAATAAAATTGATCATTTATGATGAATTCTTGTTCGGGTGTAAGTCTCATTATTTCAAATTGGAAAATTCTTTATGAAATACCAGACGCACTTCAAACATTTATCATTTCGTATTGCTCTACAACTACAAGTACAAATAAATCCATCCGGAATATAAGAATTAATTGTCAATCCAACGAAAAATTCGTTTTTGAGTTTGGCCTACCTTATTTAAAATTAATTATTTTAAATTAATGGTATTTCATACCTGGACGAAACGGCCCCATACAGTCCTATTTAATATAACTTACTTTTCATCAAATTTTGAAGAAAATTTTTTGTAAGTTACAGGAAACGTTCATAAACTTCTACATTATAATTCTTAGATGACAAAAATGGTTAATTATGAATTTTATTAAAGATCTTTGATTATAAACAAGACGGAAAACACGATATTTAATCGACTCTCTTGAAAGTAGTAACATATCTTGGTGAATTTTGCTGTCTACTGATTATACATTTCAGCTTTATCCAAATTAAAATGTCATGTGTACATGACGGGAATCGAAAATAAGTAGTACATATAAAACGAAAGTGTTTACAAGCGATATCCAAGTCGTGCTTTAGCTCCTTATCAATGAATGCAATATCATAGTAGGCCAGCCTAGATTGTTTTGTATACGCTAGAACGTTAGTGTCTCAATTACTAAGTCTGGAGTAATACTATAAACAAGAAACAAAAAATGCGCACCTCTCATAATAGCCTTATGGGTTGGACATTTTATCTATATTAAATGTAAATGTAAAAATGAAAATGTTCGTTTGTTCAAAATCTTAAATCTCCGAAAGTTCTTCACCGATTGCTTTGAAATTTTGACCCAAAGTTGCATTCGAATACATGTACCGTATGTTTTTATATAATTTTAGAAAAACAGCACCATCTGTTGGACGTAATAACAACACAAACTATAGTATACTAAAAATTTTATGGCAATGGGAGCACCATACTAAAAATGAATTAAATATGTTTATCGTTGGTACAGTAATTAGCTTTTTGCTCTAATATTTCCATTAACAGCTGATTTGAAACTTTGAAAAAATTACTGTATTTGAATTTCTAACTTTTAGGTTAGGTTTTCGTAAACAATACCACCTGCTAAATGTAACAATTTAGGCTAACAACAGACGAGACACCGGTGTACGGTACACTAGTGTACGGGACACTAAATGTACTATCAATTAAATGTGTGTCAACAGACGAGACACTGAGTAGCGCGCTACCAGATTCTGTGGCTCTACGGTGTCCGTCTCCGCGAGAAGCTGGGACACCGGACAGTGTACAGGAATCCGCAAGGGCATTAATTTGAATTATGGCTGTCAGACGAGACACTAGTAGCGCGTCACAATTTAAAAATTAGTAAATTGTAATCGTGTAATCGTAGTTCAGATATTATCGTCAAGCGTTGAAATACATTCAATAAACATAAAATGTTCGTTTATCAGTATAGGCCTAATCTAAAATTATTGTGTGTATATTTATTTATTTATTTTACCTGCCTTAACAGCAACATAAATACAATAATTTTAGGTTAGACCTAGAAAGTAATTTTAAGTCTACGCCTAACCTAAAATTTGTCATGTGCGTTGCCGTTAAGACAGGTAAAATAAATTAAACATACACACAATAATTTTAGGTAAGACCAAAGAACCAAAATTTTATGTTTACTGAATGTATTTACAATGAATGGACATTTAACTGTGTTTACCATCTTAGCTTTGATGTTATATTCAGGGCCGGCGCAAGGACCATGCGGAACATGCGGACGCATGGGACGCCGAAAGGGAGGGGGCGCCGACGCGCCGGCAAAAAGTTCAAGACTAAAGCACCTTCAAAATTTTTCGAAAAATTTTTGCCTAAAGACGAGGCCGCCCTTTTCGGGTTTTAAAAGAAACTCCCTATTTCTGTTTAGCGCTTTTTTTTATTGACAGACAACCTATAGGGCACCATCCTTTCAGAGTCGGCGCCCTTTAGTTTCAGTGAAAAATCTCCCCTCCCCCATAAAGACGCGACCGCCCTTTTCGGGAATTAAAAGAAATGCCGTATTTCTTTTTGGCGCCTCTTTACGGACACAAAAGACCACATACACTAGTTTCCTTCGAAATCGGCACCCTTTGGTTTTAGTGAAAAATTCGCCCTCTTAAAGACGCGACCGTCCTTTTCGGGAATTAAAAGAAACGCGGAAAAGCCCTATTTCTTTTTGGCGCCTCTTTATGGATAGACAAGATCAGGTACAGGTACAACAGTATTGTATAGGGCGCCATCCTTTCGAAATCGGCGCCCTTTTATTTTCAGTAAAAAATTCGCCCCCCTAAAGACGAGACCGCCGTACTTTTTATACTAACTTCTTTCTTGTATGTGTTTGTGATATTAATGTAAAAACTTAACATTAACCTCAATCTTACAATGTTACCGAATTACCGATGTTACCTTATTGACAATTATACCTAACCCTTTACCACGTTGTCATGATGTTACCAAAATAACTTGTGACATTGTAATGTTAACCTTTTGATCTTAAAAAGTTAAAATTATGTAAAATAAATAACATTGATTAATTTGGTGTTTTTAGTATTCCACCATACATTTATTTAAGGTCAAAAAGACCGATATATATATAAAATACACTGTATATGTATATAAAATATCTTATATTTACTTTTATTTTTAAAATTGTTGCTCGATGTTATATTTTAATTTGATTTTATATAATTAAATAATTTCAATTGGTATACATTTGATAATGTACCCATTTTGTATTTCAATGAGGAGATATATAAATATATATACATATATAGGGGGCGGGGAGGGGTTGTTGTGTATAGAAGAGGGCGCCAAAAATGACTCTCGCATGTTCACGAAAAACCCCTTGCACCGGCCCTGGTTATATTTAAGTCTACAACTTTATTATTATAACATTAAACGTATGGAAACAGTAAATATTTGTATAAAAAACAATCTAATAATAAACGGCAATTGAAAGATTAAAATTATGTGTGTATGTTGCCATTAAGGCTGGTAAAAGAATTGAAGAGAAGGCGTTAGGAACTCACGACCGCACACATTTACTTCTTTTAAATTTTAATTAGGCTTATCATTTATATTTTTACAAATTTACAACAATTGTTAAAATATATTTTTACAAATTTACAACAATTAATAATTGGTATTTAATATAAAAATGTCAGTATAAAATTTTGACACCTAGTCATTTATAGAAATTATTCGCAATCGACGTTGTTTGTGGGACGTAACAAGCGATGAATATTCTAATAAAAATTTGAAAAAAACATTGCTGCAATGAAGTTTTCTGTACATTTATAAATTATATAGCCAAAGCCTACTGACAGGAACTATGAACATTCTGAATGTTTCGAAAATAAATAGAAAGTAGCTGTGACGTCAGAGACACCGGTGTCTCTGCAGTGTCCGAGTCGGATACCGATCACGGACACCGACCGCTACCAGTGTCCCGTACATCGGTGTCTCGTCTGTTGTTAGCCTTATAATACGCATTACATTATACTAAATAGTTTATGGCAATGGGGGTGCCATAATAACAATAATTAAATATGTTTAGTGCTGGTACAATAATCAGCTGTTTGCTCTAATATTTTGATTAACAGCTGATTTACAAATTTTAAACAATTTGTATTTCTATCTTTTTAGGTTAGGGTTTTGTTTATAACTGTAGTCCTGAGCTTTGCCGGTTCTATAACCTTTATATAACTTCTGTCAAAAAATTTACGAAATCATTTGATTTGGACATTAAACATTATTTACCATCTTAGCTTTGAGATTATTATTAATCCTACACCTTTATTATTAAAAAAACAACATATGTGTATAGAAGGTTCTAACGGGGTTGGCGTGTGGGTCTCCCCTAGTTTAAAATAAAACTAAAAGACGTTAACATTTTATGTAAGGATTGTTAAAATCTTTCTAACAACTGTTGATTCGGGCATTTGTCATTATTTGTATACACAAAATGCAATACCCAGCGCTTCAAAAATATATATTCTATATTACCCTTTTTGTAAAGTGAAACCCCTAAAATTAAAACAACATAAAATAATTAACAAATATAATTTAAACCTTGAGAACTCGCAGCGTGGTCTTTTCGACCGCACCTTTAGATATTTATGAATTCTGAATATTTAACCTTGAGCAAACTTCAGCTCTATTTCCCCTTTTCCTTTCCCAGTTAGTTAGGGAGGCGAGATATGCAAAACTTTAAATTTAATTGGTGGCAAACAGTGCTTATAATTTTTTCTAAACCCTTGCTTGGGTGCGGTCGTTTCTTCCGCGCGCGAGTGTTCGTTGTTGTTAATTTTTTCGTATAAACAATAATTTCTAAAATGATTTTTTTTTTAATTTTATTTTCTATGTAAATAAGTTCTTTAATACTTTAAATTTTAAATTATATTATAAAATACAATTAATAACGTACTTATTTTGTCCTAGCACCTGACTAATACAGTGCGGTCTAAAACACCGTGTGTGAGTTCCAGTGTAACGACATACTGCGCGAGTTCTCAAGGGTTAAGACAAGGGGTATGTTAAAACCATAACCTAAAATGTATGTTAGTAAAATAGGCTCTTTATCGTTATTTTTATCAATTTAAGCCCCATAAATTATTTTTTTTACAAATGCTCACAAATTAAACAGTTACAAATATGCAAACAGTTGAACAAATCCCACGCATAGCTTGAGCGACAACGCACGGCTTAGGCCTATATAACAAAATTGATGTTTAAGTACATTACAATATGCGGCAAAATACTACTTCCAACGCACAACGCAAAATATTATTATTGAAGCAGATGCGACTTTATACCGCTAAACTTTCGAGTAGATTTAAATTTCCATGTTTGACCTGAACGTCTAGGGTTCTGAACGATCAGCCAACCTAAAATGTTTAAACTTTTACACAATTTATCGAACGATATCAATAACCAAATCGGAAATAGACAATGCATTGTATGTATGAAAAATGAAGCAATCCTCTTTGTGAACTATTTTACTATCCTAGAATAAAAAATGTCAGCGTTAAATCTATTGCTCATTTACTGAAAAATTTTGCACCATATTAGCAGAAACCTTCCACTTATTTAAACTTATGTAACACAATAAACAAATTAGCAAAAAAATAAATACCAAAGGCGGTAAAAATATGATTGTTTACGTAATACTCTTATCAGTTCTACCTTTAACTAACATAATGCTAACTTGTTTCAAGGCAGACGATGTTAACATAATGATTAGATTCTGTTACATAATCATTCGTTTTATATTACATACTTGGGGACACGCCTGCGTGCTCAGCACGCCTACCCATATACACATAACTTTCTATACACATAATCATGTTATGTTTTCTTTATAATAAAGGTGTAGGATTAATAATAACCCCAAAAGCTAAGATGTTAAATAATGTTAAATGTTCAAATCAAATTATTCACAACTGTGAATGTTCATAGAAATCGAATTCTTATGTCTTCTAATTAGTATATCATTGTTTAAACTTTCAATAATGTTCTTTTCACTAGCATAACTTCCGGATAATACCCCGATAAATGTTATCTATATATATAAAAGCCAAAACCCACTGACTCACTGACTCATTGACTCACCCATCACGATTTCTCAAAAACTACCGAACGGATTGGAATGAAATTTAGTATGTAGCTTCCTCTAGGGCAGTGGTCTTCAACCCGCGGCCCGTGGGCCGCTTGTGGCCCGCCGTGTATATTTTTGTGGCCCGCCGAATGATTTTGTTTCCAAACAAATAGGAAAACATTGCAGCACTGAAGTTGGCCAATTGCTTCGGCCGTAGTAGGGAATTTTCGTTAAGTGGCAACCCTGATGCTCAAGGTCACTCGTAGCATCGCAACCCACGCCAGTGTCATTGTCTCAGTCTGTTTCACCTATTTCTATTGTCTGCCCGAAAGTGAATGTTAGTTTAAGTTTAGTGAATAATGGCTTCGTGTAGTAAGAAACGGAAGATTACCGATGAGTGCCGAGTGTTTCAAGAAAAGTGGACTGATCTATACTTTTTTGTAAATATAAAAAACAAACCAGTTTGTTTGGTTTGTAATGAGTCTGTCTCTGTAATGAAAGAGTACAATTTAAAGCGGCATTATGACACAAAGTACGCTTCCAAGATGGACGCAGTACAAGGTCAGTTTAGATTGGATAAGGTGCGAGATTTAAGGAAAAAACTTGAGAATCAACAATTTACGTTTACTCGGCAAAACGCCGAAAGTGAATCAAGTGTTAAAGTTAGCTATATCATTTCTGAACAAATTGCTAAGCAATCAAAGCCATTCACAGATGGTGAGTTTGTAAAGCAGTGTATGGAATCGGCAGCTGAAATCCTTTGCCCAACACAAAAACATTTGTTTTCAAAGGTTAGTTTATCTGGGGTCACAGTTGCCAGAAGAATTGAGGAGCTATCTCAGGATATTGAAATCTCACTTAAAGACCGTGCTTCAAAGTTTGTTTTTTATTCAGTATCACTTGATGAAAGCACTGATGTTACAGATACAGCTCAGTTAGCCATTTTTATTAGAGGAATCGATAAAAATTTCTCTATTACCGAGGAAATGGCAGCACTATTTCCAATGAAGGGCACTACTAAAGGAACTGATATTTACAAGGCTTTGACTTCAACTTTAAACAGGTTTGGCCTAAATCTGGATAACTTGAGCGGTGTTGTAACTGATGGGGCCCCAGCAATGACGGGAAAAAATGAAGGTGTTGTAGCTGTGATTAGAAAAGATGCAAGTGAAAATGAAAAGTTCATACAATATCATTGCATTATCCATCAAGAAAATTTGTGTGCAAAAAGTGTTTGTTTCAAAGATGTCATTAAAGATGTGACTAAAATCGTGAATTTTATCAGATCACAAGGACTAAACCACAGGGAATTCAAAACCTTCCTTAGTGAGATGAATGCAGAGTATGGTGATGTAATTTATTACACAGAGATTCGTTGGCTCAGTCGAGGAAAGTTTTTAAAAAGGGTTTTTGATTTGAAAGAAGAAATCTGCATGTTCATGGAGAGTAAAGGGAAGGCAGTTCACTACTTCAAAGATCCCAGTTGGATGGCTGATTTTGGGTACCTAACTGATATTTCAATACATCTCAATGACTTGAATATTAGGCTACAAGGGAAGAATGCTATGATACACAATCTCTTTGATCAAGTTGAGGCGTTTGAGAGGAAACTTAGTTTGTGGAAGAATCAAGTACAACAAGGCGACTTCACACATTTTCCAACACTGTCACAATGTGAAGTTCAAAACAAAGAAAAGTACAGCGAAGCACTCTCCATGTTACAACAAGATTTTAGCAACAGGTTTTTAGACTTCAAGCAAAATAAAACTATGATGAAGCTTTTTTGTGCTCCTTTCAGTGTTAATGTGGAAGACTATTCCGGAAATATACAAATGGAACTTATTGACTTTCAGTGCAATAGCGATTTACAGGAGAAATTTTAAAACTGTGGACTTCTGGAGTTTTACTCATTGTATGTTGAAGGTGATCGATTTCCAGCAATCAGATCTCATGCTCTGGCCACAGCATCTCTTTTTGGCAGCACTTACATCTGTGAGCAGCTATTTTCAAGAATGAAGAACGTGAAATCGAAACTGAGAAACCGTATCTCTGACACTCATTTAGAGAACTCTCTTCGAATTGCCACATCTGACATAAAAGCTAATGTTGACAGATTAGTAAAAGATAAACAATGTCAAATTTCTCACTAAACTACTAAAGTCACAAATTTGATGTTTTCAGTTTAATTTTAAGTTTTATAACATGTTTAAATATATGTCAAGTAGACCTATATTGTTTTCAATATTGATGTTTAATACAGTTATCAACAAATATAAAATGTTATAACAAATTCATGTAAATTATTTTAACCTGAGACAAAATTCACACACTTACATATATATATGTATATATGTATATGTATATATATATATACACGCTTAATCAATGCGGCCCTCCAAGTCCTCCATGACAATAATTTGGCCCTTAAATAATAAAAGGTTGAAGACCACTGCTCTAGGGCCATAGGTGCTCACTAAGAAAGGGTTTGAAAAAATTCGAAATTTTAGGGGG
>JAGFPH010002419.1:57259-77277 GCA_018207615.1 Philaenus spumarius | reverse complement strand
AAAACTGAATATAATTTTAGGTTAGGTAAATGAAGCAATAGCGAAGCATTGCCATGTCCACTAGTTTGTGTTAAAACAATAAAGGCTAATATGTTTCTAATTGTAAAATTGTTTTCATTTTAATGGCCTACCTTTATGTTTCAATTTGAGTGCATGTTCATTATTCAGGTATTTAAAAAACATTGTTCATTTTTGAAATTAAGTTGCCATGGTATGAGTTTCAAAAACGGACAAAATCTTGAAAAAATTGATAACCTTAATTTCAAAAACGGTCAAGTTCTCTCTTCGGGTCAAAGATAAACAAGTCCACTTTTTATTTGGAAATTACGGGTCAAATATACACTGTACAGTGTAACCAACTTAAGAAATACAGATAGGAATGTACTAAGTTAATCTATAAAAAATATCAGGTCAGAATTCCCAATAATTGTTGAGATACAGATTTTTGGTTCTCCTGTAAAAAGTTCTCAAGGGGACTTGTCCATGTTTGAAAATGATATCCTTCGTATTGTCACCTAAAAATAGATACAGTAGCTTTGTTTGAAATTCCCTTTTTTTACCCAAAACTAACACCATAAATAACAAATATTAAACAATTTCAATTTAAAATTCAGCACCAATTACAAACAACAGGTGGGGATTCATTTTGAAAAGCCAAGGCCGCACTAGTGAATAAGCGTGGCTAACAACCCTATGACGTCATGTGGTCAACGTCCCCCCTTCCCTCACCGGTAGTGGCGGTATTGGCTAAACGTCAAAAGAGTAGCTGAGCCCTTCTATTCTCATCGGCCCTGACATTCACCAACTCCTCTCATTTGAATGAGGTAAATAACTGTTATAATTTGAGGAAATTACTTTGAGACATTTAGAAAAGGAAAAGAATACTAACTCAATAATTGTCCTGCTTTGAAAGGAGAAACCTAAAAAATGTGTACCTTAATTACTGTAATGTTTAAATACTAATAAAGTACTTAGTATTATTAATTAATATCATCGAATGAAAAATATATATATATATATATATATATTTAAATTATTAACATTTTTCTAATTGAAGTTTCCCTTTACTTTTCGGTGTCGTTCTATTTTTACTTATTTAATAGCTTCTCCTCATTCATTGAATAGCATATGACTTCCTGGGTTTTCTTAGCAATTTTAAAACTGAAATAATTTATTTTTTTATGTTTAAGAAATGTAACAATTTCATTTGTTTTATTCTTATGTTTCTTGTGTTGTGTTTTGTTTACAGACTATGCACGTAGCAGTAATCGGAGCTGGTGCCGCAGGCCTGTCTGCGGCTCGACACGTAACCGCATCAGGCAGTGGTATGACTTGTGTTGTGTACGAACAATCTGATAAACTAGGAGGCACTTGGGTCTATACAGATAAAAAAGGCTTAGACAAATATGGTCTTCCGTTACATTCATCCATGTACAAAAACTTAAGGTAACAAAGACAATTTTTGTATAGTTTCTGACAAAATAAAACTAACCCCTTTCAATCGTTTATAATTTTTAATATAGAAATTCGAAAAACTACAATTTGTATTTTTTTGTTAATTAAAAATATGTGCTTTTAGAAATATACTGGTATTTCAGCTGCCCATCTTGAAACTTACAACAAACTTAAAGTGAGATTTCGTAATAAGTTATTTAAAATGAGTTTTCATTCCTAAAGGAATACTTAAAAGAAGTGCTTAAATAATTAAAACAATGTTTTTGAGAGCCTTTTCTACATTTGCTAAGAATTGCCATCATATCCAGTAGCGATGGATCGAACTTAATTTGCAAATTGATGCATTTACTCCAGTGGTATTGCACACCCTTAAGAAAGTAATTGCTTTTGAAATTGTAAAATAATTCAGTTAGCAAATGAAGTAAAAATGTAACTCTAAATAGAAAATTGTATCCATTCTTACTATCTTTGATTCCATATCAATATATTAAAAGAGTCATACATTTCATATCAATATTCAATACAATTATAGTATTAAAAATGTTGTACCGGGTGTCCCACGAAGAGGTCCCTATTTTTGAATTAATATATTAGATGCACCGAACACTCTACAAACCTGAAACTCAACAGTCCTAACATACACATATGTAAAAGAAATACACCTGAGTATCATTTAATTCTGACACATTAGGACAAAATGGCGGGATATCAAAGAAATTGTACCTTTTCGTTAAAATAGTTTTATTTGCTTAAGTGTTACAACATAATTATTGAATTTTAACGATGTTACTAAGCACTAAGCAACGTCAGGGAATTAAAGATACAAGTAACTCATAAATAAATTAAATCTATTTGATCCATAAACCTTATTCAAACTGATGTCCAACGATCGCAATGCACTGATGACAACGAAATAGAAAACAGTCATACGCTTTGCTGAACAACTCTCGAGGTATCAACAACAGTTCCTCTTCGATCAACCTCATTAGTTCATCGTCTGTCGCAATGTTATGACAATAAACCTTCTCCTTCAAAAAGCCCCACAGAAAAAAGTCACAAACAGTTAGCTCCATCCTGTTAGAAAAAAAGTCTTTCATCTCAGGCTGAGAAAGATGAGGAACTATGTGATTGCTTAAAACTGATGCATACCTTTCTCCAGTCATTGTTTGTCGGGATATGTCATACGACAAAACACCATCCTTGGTAACAGCAGCCCAAACTGTTATACCTGTTGATATGTGGATTATACCTCTTCTTGTAAGATATGTGGATTTTTTGTGTTATAGTAATGACAATTATGCCTGTTTACAGTTCCTGTTCGATAAAATGTCGCTTCATCTGAAAACACGATTCCTTCATGCCATTTGCTATCTACGTAGGTCTTTTCAATTATTTTCGAACAAAATTCCAATCGTCTGTCAGGATCATCTTCAAGCAGTCCGTGAACTAAATGAGTTTTATAATGTTTAATTTTGTTCTTTTTGGCATACCTTTGGACAGATGACTTCGGTATCCCTGTAGCAGATTTTACCTTTCTTACTGAATTACGCGTATTTGGAGATTCCATGAAAGCAGCACTTACGACTTCTTCATTTTCTATGTTGGAGGATCTATGGTATTTTTTTTTTGTATTGACCCCGTTTCTAGTAGGATAGTCTTCCACTTACGAATAGATTTCCTTGACGGTGGAACTACACCTGGGTACCTTTCCCTAAAACACCTCATTGCTTCATAATCATTTTCAAAGGCAATAGCCCAGGAATAACATTTCACTTTTTGCTCAGTTGAAAACGGCATGGTACATAACACACTTTACAATGCAACTTAATAACAAATGCCAATGTTTATTACCAAATATGTTCATTGTTGTGGATACACGCAGTCAGCTGATAGATTTAAAATAGTCTAAACAGCTGTAGCTGTTCCTATTCTAAATAAAAGTAGGTTTACCTTTAAAATACGATTGCTGATTTTGTTGTTTTTCAGCCATTTTGTTTGGATCAGTCAGAATTAACTGATACTCAGGGGTATTTCTTTTACATATGTGTTAGTCACGACTGTAGAATTTCAAGTCTGTAGCGCGCTCTATACGTCTGTCATATCAATTCAAAAATAGGGACCTCTTCGTGGGACACCCGGTATATAATATAAATTAATTAACTATTTTGTATGCTTATCTTTGTAGAACTAACTTACCTAAAGAGACTATGGAGTTTCTTGGGTTCCCATGGAAATCAGAGCACAATTCTTTCCTAACTGCTGATGAAGTTCTTAACTATCTCAATGACTACGCAGACAATTTCAACCTTAAAAAACATATAAAGGTAAGTAATGGTTTGTTTTATAAACACTATAAATACCTGGCTGCTTACAAAATACAAAATAAACACAAATAAAACAATATTTTACGCAACAAACATTAATCCTTATTTATAAATAAACAAATTGTATTATTAAGTGGTACATGTATTGGAAACAAAGTTATATTTAGGCCCAATAATGATGTCTGATTGTATTTGTTGTTTATAGTTTGTCTTTAGTCAGTTGTATAAATCCAGTCTAAAATCTAAAAGCTACAAATGAACTGACATTTTTTCTTAGAGTTCAAAATTGATTCTACATTTGTTCGCTACAGTTATGAGGGGGGAACCTTAGAAAACCTATTTACAAAATCCAAAATTCGCCCCTCCAACACCCCAACTCAAAAATGTTTAATGGGCACACACATGGCTTGTGATACACTAAATTAAAGCCCTTTGAAGGAGACATACAGTTTTCTCAGACTAGGAATGTGTCTGACCTAATGGGTGTGCCATATCTTCTATTTCTCCCCGAACCTACCTTGGCGGTACAACCAATTCCATGAAAACTATGTACACACATTACACATAACTAAGAAAGTTACAATTCCTTAACGGACTGCGTCTTACTTTCTCTTTTAGTTTTACTTACTCCCCTCAGACACACTCCAAAATTGACTCTACTGTATGTGTCCATTACAAATTTTGTCAAGGGGTTTTGGGATTATGTAAATAGGTTTTCCAAGGTTTCCTCTGTCATATACATATAATTGTATTCTTCCTTTCATTGTAAAATAATGTACATTTTGAAAAAACTGTTTGTTTTTTAGCTGCATCACAACGTGAAAAAAGTTTTTCCTGTAGAGACTGGATGGGAAGTAACAGTTCGTGATCTGGAAAGCAATGTACAAACTGTGGAACGTTTTGATGCTGTCATGGTTTGCAATGGGTAGGTTTTTACTGATTTCTAATATTTATAAGTTATTTATTTCTAAACAGATCCTGAAACCATTTCTTTGGAAGAAACTTTATGTAAAAATAATTAATAAATGTCGATATTAGTTTCAAATTAATAATTGTCATTGTCGCTGAGTGTGTCCGAAAATGCTCTAAAATTTGGTGCTGGAAAAACTTAAAATTGTTTATTAATCATCAGTAATTAGCCTTAAAATTTGCAATAATTATAATAAAAATACAAATAAAATAATAACAAACATATACTTTAACATAACAAACATCGTATTTACAAACTAATTAAAATGCGATGCCACTCCTATTAAATTTAAGTTATGAAGAATCTGGCTACACAGTATAGAAAATTGTTAGCATATCTTTTTGGAGCCATGTAAAAGTAATTCCTTGGTCATCGAACATGGTTATGAATTTGTTTATTGAGAAGTAAGACATTTTAACAAAAGCAATAGCATAGGAAGGTAAGTAAATCATTGTTTTAATATAATATTTCTGCAGCAATCAGTAGGCTTGAGCTTAAAGTGGCTCATAACTATACACATTGCCCATTCTTCGCAATGTAACGACATGTACGTTACATCTACAGGGTGTAGCAAAACTCTGTACCCAAACATCAGGATATTGTTCCTTGGACCAAAATAAGAAAAAAGTTCATATAAACATAGGCCCGAAAACGCTTAGTTTTCCAGCTATCCGCCATTTTGTTTTTTGTACAAAATAACACATATCTAGAGAACGGTTAGACTGATTGAGTTCAAACTTGGCATGAAGTTTAACCTAACAACGATATATTATCTCAAGAAAAATAAGCGATTAAATCCAAATATGCGTTTCAAAATGGCAGCTGTTTGAACATTTCGAACCTAAATTACTAAAAATCCGTACATTTCTACAAAAAATGTCAAGATACCTTTTTTGTAGCCCTTTTGATTCCCTATCGGATGGTGTAACAGTCAAAACAATCGGATGATGGATAATAGCTAAGGTAAAGATAATGACAGCAAATTAATGTATACATAAAATATGGCTGTAGATAAAACAAAAACCTGAACCTGATTTTGTGTTCAGGTTTTTATTTTATCTAAGTTACTTTCTCACAAGTCAAGCTCATTACTGTAGTTATTTATTAATATGGCTGTGTTTACCGTGATGGTATAGGATGCCGGGTTGAATAAACCAATTATTACACATAACTTAACTATTATCCTTCATCCGATTGTTTTGACAGTCACACCATCCGATAGGGAAACAAAAGGGCTACAAAAAGGAATTTTTGTTAAAATGTACGGTTTTTGAGTAATTTTCAAACAGCCGCTATTTTGAAACGCATAATTGGATTTAATCGCTTATTTTTCATGAGATATATCATTCTTCGGTTAAACTTCATATGCCAAGTTTGAACTCATTCAGTCACACCGTTCTCTAGATATGAATTATTTTGTACAAAAACCAAAATGGCGGATATCTCGAAAACTAAGCGTTTTCGGGCCTATGTTTATATGAACTTTTTTCTTATTTTGGTCGAAGGATGAAGTTTGAGTACAAAGTTTTGTTACACTCTGTATATGTTTTAGTTATCGGCTACGAAAACTGAAGGCTCAAGATCATAGATTTTGTCACTTCCGTGTCGTTTCGCAGTCTGACACACTGCAATTTAATTGTTATTATTAGTATTTCTTTAAAAATAATACTTTGTAATTAAACTATAAACTGTTTTTAGCTCTTAAGTTGAAATTATTTTGTGTTTCTTCTCAAAACCATCAACTCTTGGTCATCTTGCTGTAGGCCTATACAACATTAATACAATGCTTTATATTTATAAAAGTTATGACATTTATTTTTATTATAGACAAATTTTCTAATACAAAAAGACGTAAACCACTGTCGTACTAATAATTATATGCATTTACTTTTTATTGATGAGTTCATTCAAAGATGTATTTTTGACGTATCGCATGTACATAGGCCTACCATTTTTTATTCTTACAAATTAAACTTTATAGCATTTTATTATTTTTTGTATTATATTCAGATTAATATTTAATATTATGTGAATTGCAAAATAACCTTATTAAGATTAGTGGAGTAAGTGTTTTAAGTTTCTTGAGCTCTTAGGATCTGCAGGCTGTAGTTAAATTAAGTCCTGATATTAAGCGGTTTTCTTATACTAAAATTATAAAAAATTAAAAAATTATACTAAAAGTTTTGAGTAAAAGGATTCCTATTATTTGTTCCGAAATGATTGCAGAGGCAATCATCAACATGATTGTTGTTGAAAAGTATTTTTAAGATTAGTAACAATATGGATCACTTGACCTATTTGAAAATATTGATTTACCCATACTCCTCTTAAACTCAAAATATTAAAAAAATGCGCTCGTACCGTCGTACACTGTCTCTCTTCAGCAACAAACATGATTACTACACACAATGCTTAGCTAATTTATTTAATAACAAAGTAAAATTGGGTGGGTAACTTTATTTTTAGCCACGTGTATACAATGTGTGAAATGTATAATATGTTTAACAAAATAAAGGTAATTAATTGTAACTTTGATTTTCAACAGGATTTACAGTATCCCTAACTATCCTGACATTAAAGGTCTGGAGTTATTTCAAGGAACTGTCACACACAGTCACTATTACAGAATCCCTGATGAGTATACAGGAAAGAAAGTTTGTGTGATCGGATCAGGTCCTTCAGGAATTGATATTAGTAGAGATTTATCCAAATTTGCATCAAAGGTATTTAATATTTTTACTTCTGAAAGTATTTACTTCAGTGTCCTAATAGGATAACATATTTTTGTTTAATATCAAAGTGCTAAACTAATATTAAATTCTTCCAAACTGGATATAATTTTGTGGGGCACACGAGTAGTAGATTGGTATACGAATAAGATCAGGCACTACGTTTCAAACGAACCATATTATTTTGCAGTTAAAGAATATAAACGAAAAGGAATATGGGAGATGATTGTATTTCAAGAAATTTCAAATGTAAAAATATATTTATTATTATCTCAATTTTAAAATTGCGCCATACGATTCGACGGTCACGGTCACATGACAGTCGAACTTCTCTGCCTCTCCTCCTCTTTCTATCCTTGTCCCACACTCGGCCCGCAAAACGCGTCCTGAGATCTCATAGCGACTGATGGCGCAAACTAACTTTTATACTTACTTTCCTGGTCTGAATCCTACCCATTTAAGGCTCGGCTCCCTACATTCAAAACGGCGAAGTTGGGTACTAATTTCAATGTTAAACCTAAACATACCTTCACTATTAAGCATGTTATTGTCAAAAAACGAAAGCTGTATTTTTTTTTTCTTAAAGTAAAATAGATTGTGGGTGTTGATTGCTAAGATTTTTTGCAATATCTCATTTTGCAGCTGAGTAAAAAAGTAATAAAGTTTACTATTTTTTACTATTTATATCATACGTTTATGAAAAGAATAAAACGGTTTTTGAAAATGTATTTAGCAATCAACATCCACATATGACAGTACTTCAAAATGAAACCAAATTTTTAAATTTATCCCACGAATTAACAGAAAACAATGAATTATTCTCTAGCATTGCTCTTATGGGAATCAGATTCAATATGGCGGACAGGATAGCGCCCCCTTAAACTGTTCGTCTTATTGATATGTAGTCATTTCCCGTATTAAAATAGCGTCCCTAAAGTACAAAATGTTAATACACCAATTTAAACATTCTTAGTAACTTTTTCACAAGTTTTTTAACATAAAAATATAAAATTTTGGGGAAATGAAAAATGTATAGTTTTCAAATATAATCAAATGGCAATACAGGCAAAGTGGGATATCAAATATAAGTGTTTTATTTATTTGTTTAACGGCAGCGCATCGCCCATCTTTTTAAAATTATTGCCAAAAACTTGTGTGACTTATTTTTCTTATTAAAAATTTAAGCTTACCGAAAATATAAATAAATTCTTCAGAGCCAAAATAAGTAATCATTGTCAGTATATTTTACAAGTAATACTCTTGGTGTTGGTTTAATTTTTCATATTTTATACTTTTAGTTTTGTTTTGAGTTTTAAACCTTCATAACAATTATTACTTTCAGATTACATTTTTTTAATTTTTCTAGATTTTGATGTATTCTACTATTTTTCTAATGCAAATATTTGTCCCTGCCTCTCCCTAAATAAGCCATTTGGGGCACTGGGATTTGAACAAAATTGTCAGAAAAATTGGTAGGAAGTAGTATGGGGTTGGATCGAGTTAAAACCAAGTTAAAGAAAAACCACACACATAATATTTAGTAAATTCTAAAAGAAATTTTGCGCACTTCCGAACATGGCGTGGCTAATGACGGCATTGACGAAGCACATTGACCTACTCAGTATGTGTTGAGCTGTCTTGCTCTACCAAGTTTAGTACCCTATAAATCGTATGAAACAATGTTGCTAAAATGATTCATTGTTAAACTGATTCGTTGCTAAATTGATTAGTTACTAAACTGATTCGTTGCTAAACTGATTGGTTAAAAAACTGATCCTTTACTAAACTGATTGGTTGCTAAATTGATTCGTTGCTAAACTGGTTCATTTTTAAACTGATGAAATGCTAAACTGATCCGTTACTAAACTAATTGGTTGCTAAACTGTATCTTTGTTAAACTGATTGGTTGATAAACTGATTCGTTGCTAAAGTGATTCCTTGTTTTTTACAAGTACAGCACGGGTGGTCATTTACACTTATTCTTCCTCTTATTCTCTTACATATTTTTATAGTTACTGGAGGTTAGGAAAACAAATGGAAATACAAATTAATCTAAGAAGTTAACTTTTTAAGTCATATAAATGATTGTAATTTAGAAAAATTATCTTTATTTTTTGGTTAAGTAGGTCCAACTTTTTTTTTAGTAACTAAGAAAAGTATACAGAACAAAGTCTGAACTTGCTAAAACCCTAAAAGTTTAATCGCAAACAAAAAGTTGTTTGTTTACTAGAACTTCTAAAATAAGAGATTTTTTTAAAATTTTGTTTCCCTGTAAGAGGATATAATATGTGATAGAATTCGAATTATTAACATTTAGTTACTGTGTTAACAAAATATGTGTAAATACAAAGTTCTCCAGAAAGTAAATTACATAAATTATGAAGTCAAGTTACCTAAGTTTAAAATTGTATATATTTAAACATCATTTGTCTTTCTAAGGTTACGATTTAAAATGTAGCACGACATCAATCGATTTATAAATAAATTTGTATTTCATTAATTAAGTTTATATAAGATCAAAACCAATTTAATTTCTGATTAGGTATATTTCTCGCATCATACTCCTCACTTACTGGACGTTGACTTCCCATCTAATGTTTATCACATGCCTGATATCTCTGAAATAACTGAAAATGGAGTCATATTTGAAGACAATAGTATCTGCCAAATAGATGTGTTTATGGTTTGCACAGGTAAGCACACAGATTTCTACTATGCCTTGAAACTCTCGTTAAATGACTTTATTATTTAAATTTACCTTAAAAATTTATTTAACATAAAAGTTTAAGAAAGTTTTTAAAATAAATATATCAAAATTATTAAAAATGTTTTTGTATTACCTTAAAGCTCGTATAGAATTGTCTTATTTATTAATTTAATAAAACCCATTATTTTACGGTTTCGATCCTAATAACTTTTGTTTACTGTCAATCATTATTTATGCTTTTCTTCACTTTAGCATAAATATTTTTACTGAAAAAAACACGCGCATCATCTTAGAAAAGTCAATGGCTATCTTGGTTTTCACTATAATAATTTCCTTGTTTAAATGATTTCTAAAATTATATTATATCTTCTTTATTTAAATTAAGGACTAATTAAAATTTTGTTCAGTATTAATTACAATACTTTGACTTCCTGTATTTTAATAATGTTCCAATAAACTTTAGCATCAGCACGATTTTCTTTGGCTAAAATGGCTGACTTTGTTTTTATTTGATTGGGTTATTACTTTTATTTTCTGTTGGTGAATTTATTAAAGGGGATAACTGTCACAAATTTACCAAAATCACCTTCGTATATTTATGTTTCTCTAAAAATGTGAGGGTATATGCTACCAAAGATAATATATGCTATATTTTCTTAACACGATACCTCTCTTCAAGAACGTAAACATAACCTGTAGTTAGTAATTATTGTTATTTTACTTATCTAACTAGTTTTTATTGGTATTACATAACTTCATTAATTCTTATCCTTAAATATTTTTTTATATTCTAATTTATTTGAATTTGTGGTTATTTGAAATAACTTATGTAGACCTATCCTATACAATACTAATATGCGCTACATCTTGTATAATGTCTCAGACCTAATTTATTGTATATTTAGGATTCTTTTAACTACTTATTTGATACAATTGAATTTACATAATTGCACTTTATTATAAAAGGTTAGGTTCTAGGAATTCGTTGCAATACATGCTTACACTTGTAATTTACAGATTAGAATTTCTATTTCATTTACTTGTAACGTTGTATAAATAGGAACACTTTTAATTTTTTGTTTCAGGTTACAGATTCAGTTTTCCTTTCTTGGCAACAGAGTGTGGGATTATCGTTGAGAATCATAAATTAGTAAAACCTTTATACAAACACGTCATACATGCCTTAAATCCTAGTCTAGGTTTTATAGGCCTTGTGGGCCATACATTTTTGTTTAGGACATTTGACGCACAAGTAAGTTTTGTTAAATATAATTTTTTTGAAAATTCATGTAATGGTATTATTGCGTGAAAATTATGTTTCTAGAATTACATAAAACTAGCTGACCCATGTTTCGCATGTTAGGGGTAGGCCTACTTACCTGATTTAATACATTGATTTAATTAAGTAAATTACGTTTATTTATTTACGTTGGTTTAATTTGATAACAGTTTTATAACGATTTATAACGCTTTACGTTGATTTAATTTGATTGATTTGCGTGATAGATTACTCTTTCACTTGCATATAGAATGTAAATCATTTAAATGACGGCTGTCATGTTAGTTAAACAGATTGTTAATAGATGGCGCCTTTCATTAGGAACCATATGAACTACTTAACAGATGTCTTGTTAGTTAAACAGATTTTTAATAGATGGCGTCTTTCAGTAGAACTATATGAAGTATAATATGTAATTTTTTAAATTAATTTATGAAAACGTGAATTTTAAGCTGTTTGTCTATTTTTTGTCAATGGCGGGGAACATTAGCTTTAAAATTGTGTTTGAATAAATAATTTTGATGAGGAATTAAAGCAGTTATCGCTTAGTGACAAAAAACACCTTTGAGAAATAATATATAAGGATAAATATCAGCTTAGGCCTTAAAGTAGTATCTGAATAAAAAAAAAATAAACCAATTATCTAAAATAAAGTAATAAAACTTATAAATTAAGTATCCAAAATAAATTAAAAAAACTAAGTTAAAATATTAAAATGACTGCAACAATTAATTGACAAAAAAGTTATTATTATTTAAAAGCATACAATATACTCATATAACTATATCATCCAATCCCAATTACACAGATAATAAATCCCAATCGCACTTAAAATAAATATACATTACACACGCTATTAAAAACTGCTTGTCACTGAGTGAGTGATTAATATATGATAACGGAGTTACTGCTTTAAAACATGACGACGTGTCACGTAAAGGATCAAACAAAAGACATATCTAATTAATAGCTACTTGGTTACCCCAAATAGGCAAATGAAATTTGTGTGAGTTAAAAAGGTCTTATTATTGCGTACTCAATAGAATTTTAAGAGCTGAATTCTCTCAGTAAGTACAAATAAAGTATTACAATAAGTACAAATAAAGTATTTATTTGCCTAGAATTTTGTAATTAACTGCTTCCTTTTCTAGCCCTAAATAAATAAAACTATTCTTTTCTTCAACAGGTTCAGTTTTTCCTTCAAGCACTGTCCGGATCTATACAGTTACCAACGACAAAAGAAATGTTAGAAGATACAGAAGAAGATATGAAGATATGGCAAGCAGAAGGCACGAGGGAGTATCACAAACTTGGCTACAACAGAATGAAACCATATCTAGATAGCATCTGTGAAATCGGACAGATCCAACACGTACACGACGTTGTATATAGAATATTTTTCAATGTTCATAAAGACAGAAGGGCGGATCTTGTAAATTACAGAAATGTTGAATATCGTATCATAGACGACACAAGGTATACGAGAAATGGAGTTTTACTGTAAAATAGTTTTATGGTAGATTTCACTTTGTACTACCATTGTATATGCTAAACTATGTATATTTTCAAGTTATGAGAGCTATTAAATATGAAACAAATTCTGCTTTGTATACTTGTTAACTTAACCTTGTGCCACTTTTGGGTGTAATAAAATGAAATGTTATAAGTATAAACACATTAAAAAGAGAAAATCGAACATCATGCAATTTATGATATATTATTATTTAAAAAATGAAGATGAATTTTTAATTTAGATTCCTGGGGGATCGTTAGCAGAACCTTAAGCGTTCGCCACTCCTTTATTTGTTTTTATAGTTTGGTTAACCTTTTTCCAAAAGAAATACAGAGTGTTTTAGAAATATGCGGCAATGTCTCGGTAGTTCATTCTATAGCTGAAAATAAGTCAAAAAGTTTATATAAACATATGCTTCAAAACGCTTCGTTTTCCAGATATCAGCCATTTTGGTTTATTACAAAAATTCATAACTAGAGAACGGTTTGACTGATTAAGTTCAAACTTGGCATGAAGTTTAACCTAACAATGATCTGTCTCCAGGAAAATAATTGATTCTTTCCAAGCATGAATTTAAAAATTGCGGCTGTTTGAAAATGTCAAACCTAAATTACTCAAAAACCGTAAATTTTAACAACAAATTTCAGGATACCTTTTTTTGTAGCCCTTTTGATTTCCTATCGGATGGTGTAAATGTCAAAATAATTGAATGAAGGATAATAGTTAAGTTTAAACTAGAGAACTTGTTTTAATCCACAAATGTGAATATCACATGTTTGTATTTCAGTTGTATTCAGTAACAATGTCCATAATTGTCTATCAAGCACAATAATATAAATACACTACACATTATAAAAATGTATTTAAGTGTACAATTCTATAGGCGAACCTTGGTGCTATGTTTGCTCGTGGGTTAATCGGATTTTAAGGTCACACATTTTCTGAAACGCTCTATTCCGTCAGTTTGAAAAAGTTTTGGTCTTGGTGAGATTCCAGCAGAGCCACTATCGCTTTAGCCGGATAGGCCACGAACGCATTGCTAGTTTAGTATATTTGAGTAGTGTATATAATTGTAACAGATTGTC
This sequence comes from Philaenus spumarius, assembly GCA_018207615.1. Taxonomy (NCBI): domain Eukaryota; kingdom Metazoa; phylum Arthropoda; class Insecta; order Hemiptera; family Aphrophoridae; genus Philaenus; species Philaenus spumarius. Next base: position 63,215 of record JAGFPH010002419.1, on the reverse strand, counting down.
CTACTTCATAGGCTTAACCCGTTAACGTTAACACAATGTATAGTTTAATTGGTAATACCTCTGAAATTGACATTGTGCTTACTCATTTCGTAAGTTGTGTTAAAAAGTTTATAATTTTCCCGTGTGATCTTAATCATATAGCTTACATAAAAAAAATTATAATCCATAGTTTACTAATTGTTATAAATCAAAACACCGTCAGTTTAAGGTGCGGCGACACACTGGACCCCGATCCAGACCAGACCGGAGTTACAGGACAATACATAAAATAAATTAAAACCCCATATTTTCATTAATAATTTACCTGATTGTAAATTGCATTTACCAGCAAAGGCTGCCTACATTTTTGCCTTCATGTATATATTGCTGTATCCCTTTCGCACCGAGTTATACAAATTGATATCTCCCTCTCAAGTACAATGAGTTTCTCACTAATCATCAAGGAAAATAGTTAGCACGTGAAATGTTGATACAAGAACGAATCACAATACGTTTTATCACTAGAATGGACATTGAATTTTGGATGTGGCAGGTCAAGTCTTTCTAATAAAACCTAAAAACACGGCCGATCCATCTACAAAAATTTTATTTATTTTTTTCTAGTAAAAACTAAAAACACGGCCGATGCACCACTTGTTAGGGTTCTAGAATACAATTACCATTATTTGTTAGGGTTCAAACCTATTAGGCTGTATCTAAGGTTATAAAGCCAGAAACCAATGCCATCTACTTTACAATCTTTATATTTTATACTCTGGTGGTTCAGTGGTTCTTCGATACCACTTTTACAATGAGGGTCATGTGTATTTAATAAAATCTTATAAGACTAACAAACTTTATATTACTAAACGACATGTACTGATCCCTTAATTATTACAAAGGTTGACTCTATAATCGTGTCAGACTCTTATCCCTATCAATTATATCCCAATACGAAACACCCAAAATAGCTATGTGATGTAACGCAAATATCTTGCTTGAACGGGCTACTACTTTCTTAACAACCAAAACACTTTAAGAATGAAACTTAATCTGTTTGCTCACCCTTTCTACCCGTGCTTCCCAAGTGTGCTTCAACTGGAGCCCCCGTGGCACCCTCTTGTCGAATGTTCAAAGATTGGTACTCCAAACAACAGAGCCTCCGGCCGTATCACAAAATTCTGGCCTCTTATCTAGGTCAGTAGGGTCCTTTTATAGCCTACTGGGTTATCACAACTAAGCTCCTTGTCTCGCTACTGTCAGCACTTACACAATATTTGGCAGGCTTACACATGTCTTACACTTACAGCTCTGTATTCTATGTTCTATGTTGGGGCTTGTAAATCTTAAACTACTCTTTATTGTATTAATTATATGACTATGTATATGATCCCTAATCCTACACCACTAATCCTAACAGTTTACACATTTATTAAAGTACTCCGGGACATTTCGGACATTATTATGTCTATGTCGCATTCAAAAATATATGTGTTCATACTTTTTTATCTCTAAAAAAATCCGCTCACATAATTAGTGTTACAATATCTTCAAAACTCATTGTATTATTATCATAATGTAACAACAACATTGTAAAACTGCTGATAAGAGCAGCTACGGTAATTAATGGTTTTATTGTCTTGTTTAGAATAATTTTTTGTTCTTCTAACTTTTGTAATTATGTACTGCCAAACTCTACTAAGTTTTACTCCGGTCTATAAAGAACATCGTAAGTATTAGTTTATTACATAAAAGATTCACCAACAGTTTCTTGGACAATCATTTTGAAAGATTAAATTCTCTTATTAAAAAACCTTAAATTTAAGTAACGTATCTAGTTATTTTATAACTATATTAAATAGATATTTGTTTGCTTAGAAATTAGGTTTGTGTACTTGTTTGTTTATTAAGATCTTACTAAAAAACTTCACTTCAGTTTTGATAAAGCTTTTACTGTTAAGCATTGGTGTCCGAGTAACATGCTTCATCGTCCATTTCAAAATGGGAGTGAGCAGTGATTTATAAAGTGTAAATATTTTGTGAAAAAATCTATTATTAGGATTTCTTGCATTGTTAAACCGTCAAAGTAAGCTGAGGAAATGTTAACAACGGAAATATTTACTAAGTTTCAGCATTTATGACTATTTATTGTCGTTTCTTACAATAACTTTATTATTTAATATTACAAAGAGCTCAGTGAAAAGGATAAACTATTTCTGGACTCAGAATTATACACACTCACCAGCCGGAGTGATTCAGCAGTTGCAATAACGGATGGAACCGAGTTTGCTGGAAAAATTATAACTCATTGAGAAAAACAAATATAATCTAAAAGAGTAACGAAGCTATACAGGTTTTTTGTCCAAGCGAACAATGTTCAATACACACTTATTTACACAATTTTACAACAAATAATTGTTTGTATTGGTGGTGGAGCGGCGCCAAAAGGTAATACAGTAATTTACTTGCCCTGATTACACTGCAATATCTAAGGACATTCATCAATTTGTATACTCCTCCTTTGAATTCTTTAAAGAACATTAAATTTATAGGCTTTGAAGGGGAATTACAATGGCACATTTGAAGGGAAAGATACATCAATTTAAAAAGAAATTTATCAAACGTGTTTTCGTAATTGATAATTATTTAAATTTACCTATGGTTTATGTTGCCCGTAAGAGCATTTAACAACTCTTCCTATTTACAACGAGATTTAGAGCATTTATTTTGGAACTGAAGAAAGTGTGTTACACTACATTCTCTGAAAATACGATCCAAGCACTTGAAGGAGAATTAATTACGACAAGTGAAGGAAAAAGTATTAAAACAAAGAAAAACGAAACAATTGTTTCGCCTAAGACATCCTTAAATACGTCATTACAACAGATAGTATTATGCCAATCCATGCAATGACAAACAATTAAAATTATTGAAATCATCACTGATTTTCTATGAGTTCCAATTTTATTTTAGCTAATTTTTTCATGAGTTCGGCTCATTTAATGGAAGAATTGTATGACTTTTATAACCTATTTTAAAACTGAGATTGGAAATTTGTTGTTTCAAGAAATACATTTCAAATTGGCATCCGCTTGAGTCTCGAATCCGTTTGTATTATGTTTACAGACTATGCGTGTAGCAGTAATCGGAGCTGGTGCTTCAGGCCTGTCTTCTGCTCGTCATGTAACCGCGCCAGGCAGTGGTATGACTTGTGTTGTGTATGAACAAACTGACAAACTAGGAGGCGTTTGGGTCTATACGGATAAAGTAGGCTTCAACAAATATGGCCTTCCAATACAGTCATCCATGTATAAAAACTTGAGGTGAGCACGTTGTTTAATTTATTCTATACATTGTATGTCTTTCACTATAAAATACATGCTTTTCTATTTTGTGGTTATATTTAATCGTAAAACAGTATGTATTTTCAAGTTCATAATTTATTCAATATATGGCAACAATTAAAAACTAAAACGAACCACGTTAATACCATTTTGGTGAAACTTTTTGGACGGCTCGATGTATGAAACCTTTAGCGTCATCTGTTCTGGTTTACTGATAATTATTTACACCTATGATAAGAAAGTAACTTTCTAAATCGTAGAACCATAGCAGACAACTTTGACAAACTTTGTGAAAAAGTTACTATTCCTGTAATGGTTATTGTTACTAGTTAGGTGGTTAGTTCAGAATAATGCGTGTAACGAAGGTAGTACATTTTTACATCTATGAAAAAAAGTTAAACTAATATATTACTAGCTGACCCGTGCGAAGCATTCGCATTCTAACTTCCTTAAATCGCACTTAATTAAAGTACACACCTTATAGCTGGGTATTGTTATCATCAGTGTTGCCAACGCCAGGAAAATATCCCTACAACTTACTTGATCTTACATCACTATTACTTTCGGATTCTTTCTTTTTTTTCGTATAATTGTATTTTGTATATTTTTCCGGTGTAGCGGTTAAGGAAAGCTTTAAAATGATGCCTCATTCATGTAATTTGATGATGTATTGAAACTTGACAAAAAAATGGCCTTGAGAAAAATATATGTGATAATAATTTTAACATCTTTATTACTTTCTCACTGTACTATAGTAGCCTACAGAGAAAGTAAAGTGATCGCAAAAAATATATAGATGTTGAGATTTTTGTGGAAATGTCCGTTTTGGGAACCCCCTGAGACCAAAAAAGTGGTTTTTACAAAATGTCTGTATATATGTCTGTCTGTATGTCTGTATGTCTGTATCTATACAAAGCTAGTAGAGCGAAAACTATTCGATCGATTTCAAACAAATTTGCACCAGATATGTTAAGTAGGCCTGTATAGCTGCACGAAAAACGGTTTTGAAAAATTTGGAAAACAACCCCCTTTTTGGAAAAACAAACCCCAAAAAATCAGTTCTTATTTTTTATAAAAAACGGCTCTAACGATTTTGATAAAATTTTGCTTATCTGTAGCCCTTAATGTACCCTACCATATGCAAAACCAGCATCTTTCTAAAAGTTCTCGTTTAGCTCGTTTTTTGGCCATAAAGGGGGTTGTTTTTCAAAAATGTTCAAAACTTTTTTTCGTGCATCTGTACAGGCCTAATCGACGTGTTTGGTGCAAATTTGTTCGAACTCGATCGAATAGTTTTCTCTCTAGATAGGGCCTAATAATAATAATATTTATTAGTTAATCTCCTACTTTAACAAATCACCTTTCCTACCCCACCTACAATTATAAAATCACAGTGAATGTGTTTAATAATTTTAATATGTTTGTTGAGAAAGTATGTGCCAGTTTCTGGTACAGTTTATTTTATATGTGTAATACTAAAAATATTTAATATTATAATTTAGCTAACCGTTCTGTATGTGTACCTTTGTAGAACTAACTTACCTAAAGAGAATATGGAGTTTTTTGAGTTCCCTTGGAAAACAGAGCAGAAGTCTTTTCTAACTTCTGATGACGTACTTAATTACCTCAATGCCTACGCAGACAATTTTAACCTCAAGAAACTTATAAAGGTAAGAAAATAGGCACGAGTAGGCTATGTCTAATTTATTACAAACACTATTCCGCCTATTCACGTTTACATAATATGTTACAAAGAATATAAAATACAGAATTCCTCTATTAGAACGTTTCAGAATTTTAATAGTAAATAAAAATAATAATGAAATACAATCATTCTAATTATGAAAAAACCTCCTGACTGTTACCAAGTGTAACAAATAATCAAAAAGAACCAAATTTATAAAAGTGAAACAATGCTTGTTTAATTAGCAATAATGTATCTTGTATGGCTCCGCCAAGTGACTTCTTTCTTCGTTTTCACTTTCGCGTTTCAGAGCTTATGCTCCATCCTCACAGTATTTCTCTCTATCAGATTCGTCATTAAATTCACATTTAAAGTCACAGACACACATAAAACATTTACACAAACACATAAAACAACACGACACACTCGGTGGGCACTGTTTCAATTCCGTCGGACAACTAACTTCTCATGTCTATAACTTTGCAGTAGGCCTATATTGTTTATTTAAGATCGGTATCATGGATCTTGATAGCCATGTCGTATATTGTATTCGAAGAAAAGCACAATTGGACGTTCAACTATACGTCCTTATTGTCTTTAAAGGTTTTATAAATTTCATATTCTTTCCATACATCCTTTTCTGCAAATATGTAATGATTCCAAATTATTCTCAAAATCTGTATAAGAATGGTCTTCATCAACAAGGTGACGTGCATAATTTGATCTAATGCCATTAATATTATTTTTTGGCAGAATCTGCCTGACCTAAATAGAATTTATTGCAATTGTCACATTTTAATTAATAAATACTGGTTTTTTGTTCTAAAAGTATGTCCCATTTTTGACTAAGCAATTTTTTGATATTATTATTAGTTTGAAGTGTCATAGTGGTATTGAGTTTTTTTAATCTACTGTATTGGACAATATTTTGGGTAAAATGTTTCCATAT
>JAGFPH010002419.1:27980-55599 GCA_018207615.1 Philaenus spumarius | reverse complement strand
TAGATCAAATGATTTAGAAGTTATTAATATTATAGTGAATAAATTAATAATGAAATATGTTTATATTATATTGTACGAATGTTTCCAAAGTTAAACGAATAGACATCTTTAAATTGTATAAGTGAGTATATTGATGATAAAAGGTTGTATTTATATACAATTTATAACCTAAAATCTATTATTATTACGTATTGTAGCATACATTAATTGTATAATCACATTTAAAAAATAAACTTAAACAAAATTATAATGATTGAAGTTGTAAACATAACCCCAAAGTAATCTACGCTAGGTTTTGTTTAAGTATTATTGATGATAGATGAAGTCAGCTGTTATGTTATAAGTTACTCACGTACACTCGCTTTTATAGGATTGATTAGGGATGTAACATAGTGGTTTCTTATTTTTAACTTCTTATTTTTTTTAATTATTTTTTTTCTTATTTTTTCTTTCTTATTTCTAGCTTTAAGGAAATTATATTAATCAAGATTTTTGATAGTGGTTGTTACTACATTTTCACCCCTTAGCAGCACGCGACAAAATGTCAATCTATGATATTTTTTTTATGTACAGTATGTTGTAAGAAATAAATGTACACATTGTCAGCTCTCTATCTTTAAGGAATGTATAAAAATAATAATAATTGTTTTAGAGGTTGTTTCAACCCTTAAATCAAAATTAATTTTAGACTATGTTACTCAGGAATAGTGTAGCTTTTTACTATTAAAACTATTTTTCAGTCGGTTCAGTAGTTCCAGAGATTACCCCCTATATACAAAAAGACAAACAAATTTTACCTCTTTATAATATTAGTACAGATGAAGAAAACATAGAGAAATAATAATGTAAATCCGGATGCAAAATTTAAATGTGTATAATTGTGTTACTAACTGTCGTTTTATCGGTACACGGGATATAAATATTTCATTATTACTTTTTGAACAGCAAATACTTCTTTTTGGAGGTTTGACGAATTCTTAAAACTTTCCCTCATTCAGTGTTATAATCCGATGTAAATGAAATTCCGTAGTATTGATACCACGTCGATTTAATTTTGTCAATTTTAATCAAAATTGTTTCCAAGGATAATGAACTTTAGACGGTGGAACTAATTTTGTCCCACAACCTCTCACGATGATTTGATTTTATGAAACTCTTTCTTCCACACGAGGAAGCGAATTGATTAAGAAAACCAACGTGAACTGTTTATTCCACTCAACAGCTTTTGTTATTGTCTCGTGAGATTAAATTATTTCTTTAATAAAGGAAACTGATAAACAGACTTGAATCACAGATTATACTTTCACCGCCTACTCTATCAGTGTCATTTCAATAACTCAATGTGTCTTCCCTATATTATGCAATGGTTTTATACATTTTATTTGAAACCGTAAGTAACATCTGAAATGTTTTGTCGAGGTTGAACGAACTATTAAAAAGTACCTCATTCCTTTTTGTACACTGAATCCAAGTTTAACACTTTTGATTAAAATAGAGGTTCATATTTAACTTTAAACAACAATTTTCAAGATTTCTACCATTACTACCAACAATTTATGATTTTTATTACAAAATGCAATCTTTGAAATTTAACTGGTTAAAGAACTACATTATTTGACTTGTCTTTACAATCATTCAGTAAAGAAATAATGCTACTGATAGGGGGTAATCTCTAACTACTGAACCGATTAAACACATAGTTTCACTAATAAAAAGCTACACTATCCCTGAGTAACATAGGCTAAAATTCATTTTGGTAAAAACATTTTTTTTCAATATTTGTCAATTAAGTCGGAAAAAATTTTAGGTTAGGCCTGGACTGATGTACCAACATATGTATTTACATTTATTACCATAGCAACCTATGGAATAAAATAACAGATAAAGCAGATGTTTGCTCCAATATTTCAACAGCTGATTTCAAACTTTCAAGCAATTGTTAATATTTCTAACTTTTAGTTTAGGTTTTTATTGAAGTGTAGATCTGAGCCTTGCTGCTTCTTTTAGCCTTTATAAAATAACTAACTGTTGTTATAAAATATACGAAATAATTTGATTTGAATATTTAACATTATTTACCATCTTAACTTTGGGTTTTTTAATAATCCTACACCTTTATTATGAAGGAAACAAAACATGATTGTGTGTATAGAGGGTTCCAATGGGAGCACACAGGGGTTTCTCCTAGTCCACATATAATTTCAATTCCAGCCGAGTTCTGAAAATTGAACTTTGGTTCCAGCAAAGTTAACTACATGATTAAGAACAATTAGTGGCTGGCAAGGATCGAACTGTGTAGCTGTCTATCTTATTTATCTACTTTTATAAAGACAAAATAAAAATACTCAATTTATTAAGTACATAGAAAATGATAAGATGTCATTATCCTCTTTAAATCAAAGTTGGTTCCGAAAAAATGTGATCAGCAAGTGATAGTAACAACAGGCTGGGACAATGTTTTTATAATACGGTTTCAATGTAAAATGAGTTGCATGATCTCGTCTTATTTAAAACACATTTCAATTAACTACTGATTAGATAATATTATAATGTAGTTGATCCAAGAAAGCAAACAAAATAAATAAATCATTAGATATTGTAATATAGTGTTCAAAAAGCAATTATATCAGTTTGAAGTTTCTAGCCTTAAACAAAATTAAAATTCTAAAATCTATTATGATAAAAAGAAAGTTAATTAATTAATTAAAGTTATTGATCAAAGCTAATTACTTGCATGGTCTCAGGTTTATTGGTAGGATATAATTAAATAATGTCAATGGTGTTACAATGATACTTGAAAACAATCATTAGTATTTAATAAAGGTACCTTGATTATAACAACTAGAGGGCTCCGCCCCCTGCTCGCTTTGTTCGCCAACCCCCACGTCGAAGCAAATGCAAACAGATTTTATATAAATACACTCTACTATTAAATTCTAATATGTCTTATTTATTTTGAATTAGGATGTAACATAGTGGTTTTTTATTTTTAAATTCCTTAATTTATTAAGGATTTATTCTCTAGCTTTAAGGAAAGTATAGCAATCAATATATTTTATATGGGTTGTTACTACATTTTCACTCCTTAGCAGCACGCGACAAAATGTCAAACTATGACACTTTTTTATGTATGTTGTAAGAAATAAATGTACAAATTTTCAGCTCACTAATATAAAAAAAAAAATATAATAATAAAATTTTTATCGCTTTAGGGATTGTTATCACATTCTTACCCCTTAGCAGCACTCGACAAAATGCAAATATAGTTTTCTATCTATCTTGCAAGAAATAAATGCTCATTAACTTTAAGGAAAGTATAACAATCAATATTTATTGTTTTAGCGGTTGCTTCAACCCTTAAATCAAATTGAATTCAAGCTTATGTTACTCAGGGATAGTGTAGCTTTTTATTATTAAAACTATATTTTCAATCGGTTCAGTAGTTCCAGAGATTACCCATTACAAACAAACAAACAAAACAATTTGACCTCTTTATAATATTAGTGTAGAAAACTCATGTGGTGCAGAATACCACCAATGTTTGTTATGGTAAACTACTTAAATTATATGAAATATATAAACTGGAAATCAAGCAATTGGATTGAGAGAATACATGTTTATGGAAATTAAAATAGACGAGTACACAAATGGATCGATTCTCAGAATTAAATATTTTCCTTTTATCAAACTGGTTTGAATGATGAAGTACAGGGAGCGGCAAAAAGATCTGACGGTTTTAAAATGTAAATAACTCAAACGTTTATAGTGATAAAAAGTGTTTTATTGCATATTACAGATTGGTATTTATGAACATTTATAAAAATAACTGAAAAAGGGCGAATTTGCTCCGTTTAAGATTTGAAGATGACGTCTTTCAAATGATGTCCATCTCGGGCCATGCATTCTTCCAATCTTGCACTGAAACTTTCAAACACTTTCCCTAACATTGCAGGAGACAGGTTGGCTATTTCTTGGCGTATGGCCTCCTTAAGGTCATCCAATGTGCGGGGTTTGTTCGCGTATACTCTAGATTTCAGCAGTCCCCACAAGAAAAAATCACAAACGCTGAGATCCGGGGAGCGAGCTGGCCACGCAATGTCCCCGAAACGCGAGATGACTCGGCCACGGAACTTGCTTCTTAAGAAGTTCATCACCTCACCGGCTGTGTGGGCAGTTGCCCCATCCTGCTGAAACCAAATTCGGCTGCGATTTAAGCGCTTTCTGCGTAGTTCGGGGATCAGGAAGTTTCTCAACATATTCAAGTAGCGTTCAGAATTGACGGTCACAGTTCGACCGTTCTCTTCAAAGAAGTATGGGCCTATAACACAGTTTTTCGTTACACCACACCACACTGTGACCTTGGGACAATGAAGAGGACGTTCATGCAGTTCTTCTGGGTTTTTTCCTGACCAATATCGGAAATTTTGTTTATTCACATAACCATTCAAATGGAAATGCGCTTCGTCGCTCATAATGACGATTTTGTCATCTGTAAGCAAATCAATCATTTGCTCTGAAAACGCATTGCGCTTGGCATAATCATTGGGCTTCAACTGTTGCACGATAGCAATTTTATATGGATGAAAGTGCAGGTCGTACCGTAAAATTCTTCTTACCGAGCGGTCGGACATGTGCAGAGCTGCAGCTTGTTTACGTGCAGGCCGTCGAGGACTGGCTTCCACAGCTTCTCTCACTCTCTCGACATTCTCTGGCGTCCGGACTGACCTTGGACGGCCTGTTGATTTTTGTTTCAATGCTGAACCGGTAGCTCTGAAGTTATTCACCCACAGCAAAATGGTGTTTCGAGTTGGGACTTTACCACGTGGACCCACATTGAATCGTCTACGGAACTGACGCTGAACAGTAACACAGGAATCGCCACTTTTAAAAAACGCTTCCACGACAAACGCACGGTGCTCAGCCGTCCACCGCTCCATGGCTACTGAACATGTCCGCACGTAGGCTCTGGAAAGCCGTTATCCCCACCACCCCCCACCACTCACTCGCTCGCCAGCGCGGCAGCGAAAACCGTCAGATCATTTTGCCGCTCCCTTAGTTTCGATCGCATTAAAGTTCCAAATAAACTTTATCAGTAACCACATACTCAGCCGAAGTTGTTAACTAGGAATTTGTGGGCATTGGTTTTGTTAATTACGTACTGAAATAAAGAGAGAACGAATCCCCCAGGGTGAGAATAAAGAAAATGTGTGCGGTCGTGGGACTCCCGTCAGGAACGAAGTTTATCACGCCTTTTCTTCAAATTTTAATGCAATTTATTTGGATATTTTGATTATAGATATTTATAAATTTTCTTGACTTGATGAAAAAGCGTTATGTCCCCTCTATGCGACTTTTTCTTTCTCTCTCTTCCTCTCTGTAATTCTTATATTTTTTATTTTCTATAATTTGTTTAATGTAAATAATGCAACGTTAAGAATAAAATCACAGAGTTTCATTTAATATTTTTGGAAGAATATTATGTATTAAAAAAATAGTGAAATATAAATTAGATAATTAGATATATATTTTTTGCAGTTTTATCATCATATTGTATCATGGCAGTTATTATTAATATATTTAAGATATATTAATGATATAATTTTAATCTTTCAATTGCCGTTCATTATTAGTTTGTTTTTTATACAACTATTTACTGTTTCCATACGTTTAATGGTATTATAATAAAGGTGTAGAATTAATTATAACATTAAAGCTAATATGGTAAACACAGTTAAAATGTCCATTCATTGTAACTACATCCAATAAACATAAAATGTAGGTTCATCAGTCTAGGCCCAACCAACAATTATTGTGTGTATGTTTAAATTATTTTACTTCGGAAACATACAGACAATATTTTTATGTTAGGCTTAGACTTAAAATTACTTTCTAGGAATAACCTAAAATTATTGTGTGTATGTTGCCTTTATGGCTGGTAAAAAGAATTAAACATACATACAATAAATTTAGGTTAAGCCTAGACTGATGAACCGACATTTTATTTTTATTAAATGTATTTACAATGAATGAACACCTACACCAATGTATGTTTGCCTACACAAATTGCCAATAGTTTGTAATCTCTTAAAAATAATGTTACATAATTTCAGGTTTATAGCTTGTATAAAGTTAGTTTAATTTGTATTAATTGTATAAGGGGGAAACAACGCCTTAGTTCGAGATAAAAACTGTCCTATATTTTAAGTTGGAATAAATCACACATTTTGAAAACAAATTCGTTAAGATTTTTTGCGTAGTTTCGGATTATATAGCGGACATTTCCATGACAATGGATTTTTATGTACAGAGATATAGATTAGTATAAGATACTGTATAGTATTTAAATATACAATTATATAAAAAAAGATACAAATATTATCTTTTAGTTTCATTCAGTTTTAAATATAATTTTGTTAATTACATTAAACTAATGTAATGTTCGTTGGTATGTTGAACGTCAAAGGTATTTTGAATCAGTTTGTAACATCCGTGTTAATTCAGTATGTAACAAAGTGGTTCAAATAGAGTTTGTAATTTTAAATTTATAGGCCTAATTAGTTTAAGATACTGTTTTTTATTTAAATATACAATTATATATCAATAAAGATAAAACTTTTATATTTTAATCTATTTTAGTTTCATTCAGATTGTTTGTTTAGTTTCTCGTAATTATGTTTAAAGTCATGAATGTTTATTATGGTTATGCATGGTGAAATATATTGTTTATTATTTTGAAAATACGATTTGAAAAGTATTAAACAATGTTAAGATATAACAATGTTAAGATATATTTTATACAAACAAAATTTTAAACAGCATATCTCTAAGACATTTAACAACCGATGTTTGAATTGAATTATAAACAGTATTAAGCTTTTTTTGTAGATTTTTTTTGTTTTTATTTTTTCAATCTAACTTAAAAACGATGTTGGTTTTGAAGAATAATAAACTGATTATAAATTTACTAAGTAAAGTTTCTATTATAATTAATGTAAACAAACATGTGTTGCTAAGCTTTTAATCCGAACAGGTGTTTTTGAAAATTGTCCAAGAACTTTTCAAATTTGTCTTTCCATAAAATCCTAATTCGGACTATTACGAACATTTTAAAACCAAAAATAGCTAAATTGGTCCAGCCGTCACAAGTGATGCGCTTACCATCGAACAGCATTTAATTTTTATTATATTGATTGTACACTTATAAGTGTGGAAATTTCTATACTACATGTGCGTATATATATTATAGTCCAGCCTATAATTCGAATATTTTTTATGCATATATTGGCTAATCAAAGGAATTTACAAATCGTAAGCCCTTACAATTTCTCTTATAAATGCATTGATTAGAAGCTGCTAAAAGCATAATTAAGGAAATACTTTATATTCAACTTTCACGTAAAGCTGATAGTGTATTACTTTTTCAATACATTTAAATTGCTTTTAACTGACTGACAACAATGCTTTTGAGTTGTGTGTAGTCATGGAGCGTAATAATTCATGTAAATTACCTCCTACGTATAGGCCCAACATCATGGCTTTGAAGCTTCGTTTTTATCTACATCTTTCCTAATATACGTCACATATTTTTAAAACTTCAAAGGTAAAAGTTCAAAAATTTGTGAATCTTGTATACGCTTAACATATACTGTTTGGACCATTGTTGGTCATTTATCGGCATCGAGTAAAAGCCCATTGGCAGGATAGCCTATTGGAGATATTCCGTATGAAACACTGGATCATTTTATGTACCATTTAGTAAAGAACTTCAGCAATTAAATGCAGTAAACCTCAGCTCAAAGCAACTGCTCTAATAGTCAAGTCATGTTAGACAAATTACCTTAAAAAACTTTTACAAGCCAGGTATTTGGTATGTAGGCTATGTTATATTTAGCTTCTGTAATAACATACTAAAAGTCCTCACAAAAAAAACTTGTATTACGGCCGCCATCTTCAAAAATGGCGTCAAAAAATCAATAAAATTAAACGTTTACCCATAAAATGCAATATTTGGAAAACAATGTTGACAATTTGTAAAATACAAAAATACTAATGACCGTTAAGAGAAGTTATAAAGAAATTTTTAACAAACAATCTTTGTTTTAATTTAAAGATCGGAATTTCCTGAATATTTTCATACCAATAACATAACTTTTTTCTTTTCATTTATATTTTATGAGAATTTTAAATGTTACACTGCTGATGCCTTCAATGCATTTCGCTACAAAGATTTCCTTACTACTCATTTCCTACTGAGTTCACTACAAGCATGGTATTTGGTATTTATGTTGAATTTACCTACTGGAAAAATATAATAAAAGTCCTCGCAAAAAACACCTGTGATGTGGCAGTTATCTTGGAAAATGAATATTAAATTATACAAGAATTACGAAATTAAATATAAAGAAGTAGAAATAATTTAATATCATATAAAGGAAAAAAACAACCACCTTTAATATTTTTGTTTGCTAAATTCACACAATTAACTACATGGTATACTGGTACATAATTTTGTGTAAATCTTGTTTATGTAAATAAGTAGTAATCTTGTTTTTGTTTTATTATTTATTTTGTGTTGAGAAATGGCAACTTTGTAAACTATATGTTACCATACTTATGTACAATTATTTCACAAAAATGTTGTTATTAAAATATATTTTTGAATAAATATAAATAAAATAAAATATTGACATATTTATGCCTATTGTAAAAAGTATTTTCAAAGCTCTAATCACTTTGATTACTACTTTTTAAGTTCATAAAAAAAACATATTTTTTGTACTTGTTCGACCTAATGTATTCAAAATATTCCTACTCAATAAAAATTTTTGTTATACCTCAAGACCACTTTTTAAAATAACTTACAATAGTCACAATTAGTGGAAAAAGGTATTTTCAACGCTCTAAACCCTATTATTCTTATTTTTAATTTCATTAAAAACAAAATAATTGATTGATTTTTCTGACCGATTATATTTAAAATGGACCTATTCAATAACTTTTTTTTATTTTAATCTCGCAACAATTTTGTGCTTACTCTCCGATTTATTCCGAACAAAATGATATATAATAAGCTATGTTTACTGTTCACAGTATTTTTTTTGCTAATTTACAAAAATACTTCTTCAAGCAGTCATATTTTAATTGGATCTGGTGGAGGAGCCAAGTGTCAAATAAATAGAGTGCAAAAGGTTAATATTATAGATCAGCATAAGTTTTAACATAAATCTCAAAACAAAAAATTCAATGCAGTAAAACAAACCATGGATAAACTCAGTAGGAGTTTAGCTTTTTCGCGAAATGCATGGAATTCATCAGCAGTGTAACATTTAAAAATTCACATACAAAATAAACGAAAAGAGAAAATTTATGTCATTAGTATGAAACTGTTCAGGAAATTCCAATCTTTAAATTAAAACAAAAATAGTTTGTTAAAAATTTCTTTATAACATCCCTTAATGGTAATTAGTGTTTTTATAAAACAAATTGTCAAAATTGTTTTCAAAATGTTGCATTTTATCGCTAAACGGTTCATTTTATTGAAAATGGCTAAGAACAAAAGTTGTAGCTCTTTTTTTGACAAACATTTTTTATTTAAAACTTTTTTATAGGATAGTTTTAATATTTTTTGAGTTATACCGTAGCACAGGTTTTTTGCGAGGACTTTTAGTATGTTATTACAGTAGCTAAATAAAACATACACACCAAATACCTAGCTTATAAGAGTTTATTTAGGTAAGGGAGTCATTTAAAAAAAATGACTACACTAGTATGACTGAGTGAAGAGTTTATTCTTAGTTTATGTTTCTTTGTTGCCCCAAAGTCTTAATGAACGCTAAAATTTATTGTATGTAACGCTAAAATGAGATTGTTTTGTTTAATAACACAAACTATTATCATACCAATTATTATTAAATAAATGTGAAACCACGTACCGGTACATAAATACTTTGCATAACCACTTTTAAACTGAAAGAAAATCAGTATCATACTATTAACTTTTTAGCAAGGCTGCACTTTTTTATAACTAAAATATATTGTTAATTCAGTGTAATTCAATAAATCTGTAGGCAACAATAAATAATAAGTACAAAAGCATTAGTAACTTATAATTTTTGTAAAATATGCTGTTTCGCGCTTTTTACCGTGGACCCCAGATTTTTCAAGTTTGTAGTCCAGGAAAAAATATTTAAAAAGAAATTTTAAACGTTGGATTTTTCTTTTTTGTCATTTAATATTATATATGTTTTTTTGTTTGTTTATTATATATGACAAAACAATTAAATCAAATGAACAAATAATTTTGTAATCAGTCTTTTTATTATTTTATAGAATTAAAAATGTATTGTCATTTTTCCTTTTCAGCGTTTACTACCTGTATTGTTCCTAACCGCATTGTAAAAATAAATGAATGCTCTATTTTTAATGCCACTCAGCGGAATGAAGCTATAAACTATAACGGTTAGTTAGCCTTTCCCCTAAGATAAACAAAATCAATATTATTATTTAAACGTTTTATTCTAAACCATTGAAAAATTATTTTTAATGTTGAACATTTTATCAAAAGACATAATTAATTTTCAAAATATATTATTAATAAATAATTGATTTTAAATTATGACCACATATTTTCTGATATATTTTTAATATTCTGACATAATAAGACGGGTTTCACTGCTGCAACATATTTATACTGAAATAATTTTGCTAAATCACACAAAAACATGGTCTTTAAAAGGAAAAAATTTTTCCTCTCCCTAATTCAATGAGATTACCTTCCATTTCAGACTTTGAAGTATAGCAAACTTAAATTCAGGACACATCTGTAGGTTAATTTAGATCCCGAAATTTTGACAACTAATACATAAAAACTCAATATGATTTTAGTTTAAGCAGGTTTACTGAAAGTAATAAAATTTGTTAGTTAGGGCCTATCATTTATACTAGAGTATTTTGTATAAATTTAATAAGAAAAAATGTTTAAATTGTATATTTGATATTATATTTTGACATTAGTTACATAATTATAAAACTGCTACAGTATATCAGACAAGAACAAAAAATTCAAAATGCAGTAAATTAAAAAAACTTTTATTAAAATAAAAACATTATTAATAATATTTAAATGATTTATTTGATTTGTTAGTATGTTAACTTAGCGTATTTAGTTAATTTTGTTTTATAGTAATTGTTAATCTAAAGTATATAGTTATCATTCACTGATGTTTACTTAATGATGGCAAATAAATCTATCGTTAATAATCAGATGGGTTTAAAATATGTAGCAGATAAAAGAAGGAAAAAGTGCAGTTAGTATTGTGCAATGGAGAACATTTAAAATGAGTTAGCACTAAAACATACTAAATAATATAATGTATGAACAAATAATTTAGAACGACCCTAAATTCGTAGATACTACAAATATGTTAATATTCAAAGAGTTAGTTAAAGAGGTAAAGTACATTTTTAAAGTAGCATTTAAAAAATATATAAATATTATTTTTAACAACAAAACTAACACCATAAACTACATTATGTAAAATAAGTAAGCTTAGAAACAATAGTGAATATTATCTATTAACATTAATTAGTACTTTTTCTATTAAGTAGTATGTTTTCAATAAGGTAGATTTTCAATTAAAACTAAAAAAATGTAATTATTTTAGAATATATAATTGAAAATAACGTTCGAATGTGATTAATGACTTAATATCAATAGTTAATATTGATTATATAAATATAAAAATTAATAACTTTAATACGAAAAATATGAAAATAACAATTTTAAGTACCATATTTTTACAATAGTTAAGAACAAATAATTTTATTTTCAAAACGATCCATGTAAAGTAGAAATTAAATGTATTTTTATTGTCATTTTGAGTACAACCCATACATAGTACGTAGTTTTCATATTTATTTACTAACATTAATAAACTAAAAGATTCACCTGTACGGGCGACTCTGTGAGAAGGGAACAACCAATAAGAAAACAATGACACCAATGTTTAAATACTTGAAATACATTGCAATAAAATACGTCACTTTATACACGTAGCTTGTACTTAGGCGGGAGATGTGATGCTGTCAGTTCAACGTACAAGGGTAGAATGCAGCGCAACAGGGTTACGCGTCACTTATATATACAGTACAGTGAGGTGCGCTGCTGTCAACTTCTAATAATATACGTTATTTCAACTTTTATTTCTTCGTTTACATAATGTAGGTTTATGTATACCATAGTATTTTCATATTTTGTTATAGCTCATTTCTTGTATATGTTTCCTCTTCTATTCAACATTATTGCCAGGTTTATGGTTCGGCACTTTTTGCGTGGGTATCTGAATGAAATATCGCGAGCCGTACCGTACCCATTGCACTTTAGATGCTTGTATGTAGTTTAAGGCTGTATGGGTTAATTTGGTCACGACACGCACCTATGAAATGGAAATTGTGCTTACTCATTTTGTAAGTTGTTTTAAAATTGTGATAATACCTCTGAAATGGACATTGTGATTCCTCATTTTGTAAGTTGTTTTAAAATAGTTTACTCGGTGTACCTCTGAAATGTACATTGTGCTTCATCATTGTGTAAGTTGTGTTAAAATAGTTTATTTGGTATTACCTCTGAAATGGATGTTGTGCTTCAACATTTTTGTAAGTTGTGTTAAAATAGTTTACTTGGTAATACCTCTGAAATGGAAATTATGCTTCATTATTTTGTAAGTTATGTTAAAATATTTTACTTAGTAATACCTCTGAAATTTCCATTGTTATTCCTCATTTCGTAAGATGTGTTAAAACAGACTATCCAATATGACCAACGATTTATATTCATTACAGTTTTCACTTCTGTCGGCAGTCCTGCGACTACTTTCTTTTTTTAACTTGATTTATTTATAATATTAAAGTGTATTAATACCCATTTAAACGTTTATACAACTTAATTCAACAATTGTTTATACAGCGATTAAACAGGATGTTTGCTCATCGTCTCCTCGGTCAACCCTATGTGGACTGCCAGTGTGGGACCATAGATATGAATAATACTTAGTAGTATATATCTATGGGTGGGACGTTGAATATTGATGTGTGAGAAAGAAGAACCCATTTGGTGGACTATTTCTCTTTCCGATCCTTCCTTATAACAGGAAGGAACAATAGGTTTTCGGTGAATAGGCCAACGGTGAACAATAGGTTTTCATAGCCCGTTGAGGAACGGATTATAATAAAAGTTTCAACGAAGAAAAGCGCCTTGGGAAATTTTGGTTCGGTTAAATTCGCTAAACTTTCTTGGACCCGAATGTTTAATTGGTCTAGCAAGTTGAGTGGTCGAGAAAGTGTGGAAAATGGTAGTCATGATCAGCGCTTAAGATAAAAGTCTGACATAAGACCATACCTTACCGAAGGTTTCTTGATTGATTTTTGAAAGTAAGGTGCTCATACCATTATCACAGAGCATCTGGGTTCAGAAAAATCTGTGTCTGATGCGTACCTAGTCTACTGGCAGAAAAGGAAATGTATTTGGAAACCGCTTGCACACCGTCCCCGCAGCTCAGATTTGTACTTATTTTGTTTTGCGACCTTGGTTCAAGCGTTGGAGGAGGAAGGTATGAGAACTGTCAAAATGACGAGGAGAATTGCTTCACTTATCTTATTGTTTTGCAAAATGGATGTTAAAACGCTGGGGAAATTTGTAGAGCGTGGAAGAGTCTTTGTTAAGTAAAGTAAAAGATTTTGTTTGTTTTTTTTTCATAAACTACAAATTTATACAAAACCGCCCAGTGTTTATTTGACTTAACTTACACAATTTATTTGATAGGCCTATAATATACCAATACTTAATATTTGTGTTCGTTATTTCTAAATATAATGTTCATAATTTAACAATTATCTTATACTAGGGGAAACCCCTGCGTGCTCCGCACGCCAACCTCGTTGGAACCTTCAACACATGTTTTCTTCATAATAAAGGTGTAGGATTAAAAATAACTCCAAATTAAGAAGGTAAATCATGTTAAATGTTCAAATCAAATTATTTCGTATATTTTATAACAGCAGTTATAGTAAAGGTTAATAAAAGAAACAGCAAGGCTCAGGTCTACACTTTAATAAAAAATTATCTCAAAATTAGAAATACAAATAATTGCTTCAAAGTTTGAAATGATCTGTTAATGGAAATATTAGAGTAAACTGCTGTTTTATCTGTTATTTTATTCAATTGGTTGCTATGGTAATGAATGTAAATAAATGTGATGGTTCATCAGTCTGGGCCTAACCTAAGAACTTTTTCCGACTGAATTTGCAAATATTGAAAAAAAAAGTTTTTTTATCAAAATTAATTCTAACCTATGTTACTCAGGGATAGTGTAGCTCTTTATTAGTAAAACTATTTTTTCAATCGGTTCAGCAGTTCCAGATATTGCCCCCTACATACAAACAAACAAACAAACAAATTTTACCTCTTTATAATATTAGTATAGATAAACTACTAAATAAATCCAATTGTATGTACAACGGGATTCCTTTTGCGGTAAGGAATATATTGTTGTCAAATTTTAGCTTTTTATGCAATATAGATTTTAAAATCTAAAGAACTGTGCAGAGGACATAATAACTACTATTATTGTGGTAATCTACTTACAAACAAATTTTACCTCTATAAAATATTAGTATAGATAAAAAGTAGATATTAAAAATTTTGTGGTCATTGAAGAGCGCTTCTTAACTATACTTCAAAACCCAATAAGTAAATTTTCTGGCATTTTCTTTTTTCTTAAGCGCAGATATTTTTATTAACTTTAAGTTAGGTTGCCTGTGTGTGCGGGACCTATGCAATTATTGATCGTGTACATTTATACAAGATACATAGGAACTTCATATTATGCTTGAAAATGTTGGTGATGAAAAGAATATGTAAAGTATGTAATAATTTGAAAACTGTTTTACGTTTCTCAGGCGTTCTATACATTGCTTAGGCACTCTATGACACACTATGGCACTCTATAGAAAAGGATGACATGTTTGTCGAAACATATAATTTTTAGAGTTACACAAGGCTGATTTTAAATTCTTTTGTGTAGTTAGAAATTTGTTCTTGTAGAAATATTAAAAAATAATTCCCAATCTGCCGATTTGTTGTCACTGAAAGTAAAAAGCCTACAAACTTTCATCAAATATTAAATTAGCTGGGTTTCCAGCGTGTTTTTAAATGCTTTTCTTTGGCAGATATGGTTTAATATAGTCCATTAAACGCATCCCAAAGAGACTAAATTAAATCAGCAGTATTTAAGAACACTGGAAGTAAGCGTTACAAAACCATATCATCACATCCTATAAAACACAGTTTCCTCTGTAATTACTATAGTATTAACACAACAAATTGATTATTGGCATATGAAAGTTGATTTCGAACAACATATAAAATAAATATTACTACATTGGTGTTTTATTTTAAGAAATAAAATCCAACTAATTTCTTTATGGGTAATCCTATACTATAGACCCTAGTAAACTATTTCGAAAAATAACTACTAAATTTGGACACAAATAATATATATATGTCTGTCTGTGAAATTAAATATAACTTACGTTAAATTATGTCGCTTGCAATTATGCGAGAGGAGCGAGTACAAGATGCGCCTCCCGGCTTTCTCATAGTTTCAAAATTGATAAATACCTTGTTCCAACTTATATTGTAAGGGATGTTCGTTGTTTTCTATGTGTAAAAACAGTTTTAGTTCGATTTGTTAAACGTGAGCCATGTGCAGGCATGATGGAGCAATCTGATAAGTCATTCTATTTTAAAATGGCGGCAGTTCTTAGCTTCTTTTAAAGTCCTCCCGATCATTTGTAGTGTGGGTTTAAATGATTTGGACCGCTATACACCTGCAGTAGAACGGACGTCAATTTAAAATCGCATCATTTTAGAATTACTGATTACTCCACCATCATTGTCTCTTGGTTGCAGTTTACTCTTGATTGATTACTTTTCAATTACTCTAAAGTAAATACAAGGCAATTTTTTAAAGAATTTACATGTTTTGCATAGCTTGTAAATATGAAATTTTATCATTTGCACCATTTTATTTATTTGTTTTATTAAACCATTTAGTAACAAAAAATAAAAAAATAAACAGCTATAACTAAAATTGAAAATATAAAAGTTCAGTTTTAAACAACATTAAATAATACAAGTCAAATAAATAAACAAGAAGAAAAGATGGAACACTTTGTCGAGACTTTGGCTCGTGTTTTTTTTAATACTCAAAATTGTGACGTTTTTGTCTCGCACGTCACGTTGCTGTCACGTCGCAAGATTTCAATACTTCGGCATTTTAATGCAAGCTGAAGTAATCTTGACCCAAAAATGTGATCCCAACGTGCTACGACTCTTTAACTGTCAAAATCGGGTTTCCCGAATCCAAAAATATATAAAACTATATATCCCACACTGTTTTTATATTGTTAGTCCCAAAAACGTGACCCCGACGCGCTACAACGCTTAACTTTCAAAATCGGTTTTACCATACCCCAAAATATATAAAACGATACCACCACACTGTATTTTCAAAATTTGGACCCAATATTTTCAAAATGTTGACCCAAAAACGTGATCTCGATGCGCTGCGACTCACGATAGAAAGCTCAAAAGCTTTTCAACTCTCCGCAATAAAATTACGAATATTTGGCACCACCAGACATTTTCTACGACATCTGTAAGTGCATATATCTTTTCAGCAGACGGACGAACAAGAATTTTTGTAAGATTTCAATACTTCGGCATTTTAATGCGAGCCGAAGTAAAATTCATTCACATAGTACATAATATTATATACCCTCAACTTTGACTTAGATGTAGGAGAAAATGATGTCAGCTAAAATGATGTAGGAGAATGGCATACACAGAACAAATTCACCGAATACACACACCTCAACTACAGACACACTTTAAGTCAGTGTACATTTTATTATGAAATACATTTAGAGACTCTGTCAGTCGTTAAATAATACGATTCCGGTTGGGACAGGGAGTCAAGTGGTGTTCAAAAGATAGAACGGTTTATCCTCAGTTATTAAATCTTCAACAATATTTAAAATTAGTATACAAAATAAGAAAAGACAATTCAAATTATAAGGAGATTTTATGACCGATAACAACATAACTCTTTGCTGACGTTTATAGTTATACAAATTAAAACAAATAAAATAAGCTAATTCATTTCAAACTATAGAAATTGACAGTTAATTAGTAGAAGAGAATTTCGAGTGCTTCGATGTCACTAGATCCCTTTTACACAATCAGGGTTTTCCATTAATTTCTGAATAGAATCTAATATAAGAAGTTACATTAGGTTATATTCCATATTTCCTTATAATGATTAATGTGCCACTGTTTCTCAATTTTCCTTAGACCCCTCCAAGTCACAAATATTTAAATTGTATCTCCATATTTCTGTGAAGATTTGTTCTATATAAAAATTCGAACTTCTACAGCAAAAATTTTACAAAGGACTTCATACTTTTACATACACGTTAAAGTCAGGTTAGTTTATTAATTTTAGCAAAACTGTTTAAAAGCCAAACCGATTCAACGCACATTTTGATTAAATACTTTACAGACTATTTATAAAATATAAACTAGTCAAAATAAGTACACTTGACCGCTATTTTTAAAACAATACAAAATAATGACTTTTTTAACATAATATAGTATGTAAATCATAAAAAGTAATGCATTTACAAAACCTAAGTAGAGTTTGAACTTATTATCTTATCTTTTCCTTAGTTCTAAATTTGTTTGTAAAAAATCTAAAAACTAATATTGAATTGTTTTCTTTATTTTACATTATTTCTTGCACTTTAAAATATATGATATAATAAAGTTACAGGTTTATTAAATAAAGTCATTGCAATACATTTACTGTATTTGACCATTTTAAGGTAGAATAATTTTGTACTATACCCTTTTTACCTTAACATTTTACAGCAATTAAGAAGTACGTAAACTCTACACAATTCTGTAAACATTAGGTCGAGCTAGTAACAATTCAAGTTCGTCTGGAAGCTTAATGCAATTTCATGTAAAATAGTCTTCTTTGCGAACAACCTTGTCATCTAACGAACAAGAAAATTGTTTTTCTTTTAAATTATTCACGGTTTTTTTAGTAGTTCTTTTCTCCAACATTGTTTGTATTTAACTGTTTATGTTTTGGTTTTCTTTAAATTCTATTTAATTTACTTTCTACGTGTTTTTAAAGTAGCTTTTAAGATAATATACCCACAGAATGCAATTAGTTTTAAAATAATTTAAAAAGTACTAAAAATCTATTACTATCAGTAATTTTATAAATTTTCTAATAATTTTTACTAAATGTGCAAATTTGAGTGGAAATTACAGATAAATAGAAACTCACAAGCCCATAAATTTCATTAATATTCATTAATTTATTAAAATGGGCGAATTTGAAAAAAATTAGATACAATTGAAATTCATTAAATTTGTAGTAAATAATTATGTTTAGGTGGATTTCATATCTTCATATTCATCATATTCATGTCTTATGATTGCATAAAAGATAAGCAACTCGTTTTATAATTTCTTGCTTTCCATTGGTGGCCCAGCTAAAAATTTATTCATTTATAAAAATACTTGTGTGTTACAGTAAAAGTTATATCTTTACAAATAAACTGTTAACTTACCTGTCAGGAAAACTTTGTGAAAATGAAATCATTAGTAAAAACAGAGCCAACATAAAATTAAAATATTTAAAATACATTCTGTATGCTGCTGCCGTGTCTGCTTACTTACGGACCAAAGTAACGAGTGGCGCACTGTGTAATGAGGATGAGCTTATGGAGTATCACTGCTTTATACGGAATAGAATATACGCAGTGGTTATCAGCTCTGATAAGAATGTTGGATTATATTCACTCGTTTTTAATTTTACTTTACAATTTTATTGGGTATTCATGTTAATATTGCTGAGAATACAAGCCAATATGTTGGTATGACAGAAAGTAGTCATAAAAAGCGATTATGGCGGAGATGAAGTCTACATATTAGTTCCAGGATGTTCTGGATTAAAGAGGTGTTTGTAGTGTCAAGCTGGGAAATAATGTAGGCGGGCTTTATGAGATTCTGTTGTCAAATAGATTGAATAAAGCAGGATTTAAAAAAAAATTAGGATGTTTACAACCTTTACCTGAACTTATAATATTGTATAAAAAGGAAACAGTTGGATTAATAACAACAAATTAATAACTATAATAAATTTGCGAATCTGACATTTTCTATTGTTAAATTAAAATTGTGTTTAAAGTTATTTTGCTACTATTTATGCTACTTTTTGTGACTGATACACATACATTGTAAAATTGAGAAAATGTCAGTAATATAAGAATCATATCTATACTCGAAAATAATTTGAGCCCCCCTCCCCCACAATTAACTTAAATGTATAACATGTGATTTTGAATTGTGAGAATGGTAGACGATCAGTTTAGGATCTCTTATTGTAACGGAATCCTTCTACAATTAAATCAACAGTCTAGCCCGGCAAGATTGAAGGTGATCATTGGTGAGCAAAAGCTACCGAACTACATCTGCATTTATTTAAACTTTACATTAGTTCTTGGCACTTATATGTTTACTTTTTCTACGATGGTGTTGATTTCTCTTTAAAATTTGTTCAAGACATACCAGGTCTCAGTTCATTGCACTGGTCAAGTGCAGAACCGAAGAAAATTATAAAGTGTAAATTTAAAACAAAATAAATCCTATAGAAATTAAATAATTTTGTTCTTTCTTCCAAGACATATGAGCAAACAAATTCCAAACGTAGGCCTACTTCGGTAAATGTCCAACCATTTCCAGACAAACTATTTATAATGTCATCTTCTAATTTTAACACATTAAAAGTAGCATTAAAACATAAATATTTTAAGTTAATATTTATTGGCTTCCCCTAAATATTTAAAATCTATTCAATTTGCTGTATATTTCTTTTAAATAAAAGACTTGTTCTTATACATTTATAGTTGACTGCGAATTTTGTAACGAATTATGGCTGCAGAAGTCCTCTGGTGAAGGTTTTATAGTTAAATAATTTATATTGAAGCTAAATAGTTTTAAAGTACGTGTAAAAAATAAAGAAACCAAATTAAAGAAAAAGCTGTGTTTATTTTTTATTCTAAGGTTCTTGACAACATCCTAAGGAAACAGAAACTAAAGAATGATATCAGAATAAATTCTACGACTCTACAACCGTTAAGGGGAGTCGGATGACCCCTAGGGCAAAAACTTAAAATATTTATTTAAGCTTAATATGTTGTATAGGTCTTTAGGTTTAATTTAAATCAAATTTCATGTAAATATGTAGAGCAGAACATTTTTATAGGCTTTTTTGTACTGCAATGCAATAATGTATTAAGGTAAAACGAATTGCTTTCAAAGTAAAAGCATTAAATTTTAAACTGCGTTTCACGGAAGTCGTTTTTTTTTCTACAAAGGAACATTTTTCTCGGAAACCGTAAGAGATATTTCAATATTTTTGTTGTTGTTTTATTTGGAATAATAACATGCATATTTTAACATGAGGGTTTAAAAAAAAATTAGTTTGCAAAAACATTATATGATTTTTATGACTCAAACTTGAAATGTTTTTGACGTTTGTGAAACAATTTACAATAATTTTACTATAAGTTATTTTGAGAAAGCATTGTGTTAAATTGCAGAGAAAAGTATACTCAATATTGTTTTTCAAATATGATGTTATCTCTTTTGGTTCATGAAATAAATGTACTTTTGTTTACGTAATTTAACATAGGCCATCCGACTCCAAGTAGAGTAAGATTTTGTAGTTTACCTTTCGATTCAGCCCTCACCAAAGCCGGTTTGGGATCCATCTTTAATAATCTTGGTATCAAGGTAACTAATAAAAGTCATAAAAACCTCAAAAATTTACTAGGAAATCCTAAAGATAAAACTCCAAGGTTGGAGAAGTTCGGTGTCAAGCGGGGCTACTTTGGAATGAAATTTTAGTTTTTTGCATATAAATTCCAAACTATTTGTTAGAATCAAACCATTTTAATTGTGTGATTAAAGGTCACAATAGTGCATGTAATGAAGGTATTGATTAGTTTTTTATCAATTTTTTTTTAACCTAAAAAAATTTAAAACTATGCGTTCCAAGTAGCCCCACCGTTGGGGCTACTTTGAAAGACTCATTATAAACCTTAATAACTGTTTACTATGAATTGATGGGGTTAGTATGATATATGCATTAGAATGGAGGGGTTTTTTGGAAAAGAACCATATAATACAAATTTAATTTGGACAAAATTTAAAGATTTCGTGGAACCTTTTCTCACCATACCTCCGGAATTTGACATGAACCTTTTAAAAAATCATATCTCAGCAGCTGTTAATAATAAATAAATAACTTAACACAATATATGTAGTCAAATGTATGTATTTAACAAAAAAAATAGCTCCTTTCTGTAAAAAGAAAAGGAAAAAATAGAAACACTTGAGAAAATGGGCGTTTTTAGCCACTTCAAAAAATGTCCTAAAATTTCACATACTTTGTTTATGAAATAACTACCACTTTGTTTGTGATATTAATGGTTTAAAACTAAATCAAAAGTGTTTCTCTGTATGTTATAGCCTGAAAACTTTGTTGAAAAGTTCAAACGGCCCCTTTTGTCCATGATTGGCTCCCACTTTTCGCTTATATGTACGCACCATTATAAAAACACAAAAAAAACTGTCTCAAATCTTAATAAATAAATGTTTTTACACTAAATTATTGTTCTAGAGGACCAAACACGAACTAAAACCCGAAAAAAGAATAAGAATTATTTAAAATTAAATTTTTATGCATGTTCCGCTTAGTCCCATTTTTGTTTTTAAATGTGCGCTTTGGAATATAAAATTTAATAAAAAAAAATATCAGACTTTAAGGAAATTCTTTTACAGAAAAATGATCACCATTAACCAGGCTATCATTTTTAATGAATTTTTACTCTCTATGTACTATAGTTTGACCTTGGTACATAAAAGTTCGGGACACATATTTTTTTGCGATTTTTTGGAGACAACAAAAATAATTCCTGAAAACAAAGTATGCATTTTTTAAGAATCACAAGATTATAATATTAAAGTAGAAGGAATAGGAATTCCAGAGGTATGTGGTTATGGTTCCTAACTGCTATCGTTGCTGGGCTACGATGCTTTTAATCTTGTTACGACTTTTATTCCAAGTAGCAACACCAGTTCAAAGTAGCCCCGCTTGACTTATGAAGCCAGTTGTAACTAATGTGACAAGGTATATCTGGGCCAAAGAGAAAAATCTATATATTAATTTGAAAAGATTTTTTACAATTCGAGTGAGATCTCGAGTTTTACTGAACCGATATACACGCAATTGGTAACAAATTAAAGGTAAATGTCTATATATTTGTCCATTTTGCTTGGATTTCAGTTATTGCTCCACTAAATTTTCTAAAATCAGAAATTAAAATCTCTTATGGCAATTTAAAATGGGGTAAAATTGTAAGCCTATTCCGAGTGATATCTGGAGTTCTATTGGACCGATTGACATGCGGTTTATGTTAATTGAAAGGTAATTAACTCTTTATTTGCCCATTTGCCTTAACATTTCACTATTCCTTCATTTAATATTTTTAAAATGGAATTTAAAATATTCATTAACATTGTATTGACTGAATATAATAGCACAGAACAGCTGATTATAACAGTACATGTTTCATTATCATCTGGAGTTCTATTGTACATATTATATAATAGCACAGATTAGCTGATTATAACAGCACATGTTTTATTATCATAACATGGTTTGTTTATGTTGTAATTATTGAAGTAGGTTATGTTTAATTTTGCTGTTGCTTAATTATGTTTTTCTGTTTATAGTTCAATAGTTATGGAGGTGAAACTTATAATTGGTGATAGAAATTGTCTTTTTAGATGTGTTTCTTACTTTTTATATGGGACTCAATCGTTCAAATTAAACGAAATTTACTTAATTAAATGAATCTATTAAATCAGGTAACTAGGCCTACTCATAACTTGCGAAATATTCGCACGGGTCAGCCAGTTGTAACTAGTTTTAAAGAATATATAACTCACATCAAATATAATAGGCCAGAGAAATCTAGTGTATCTGAGCACACACTTCAAACGAACCATGAATAGAGGGAATACAAAACGTAAAAATTGTTAACAGCATGACATCCAATAAATTGTTAATTATATATTAAATTATTTTTATTGCTTAAATTGACAGGTGCATGTAAAACCTACTTACTACTCAACTGAGATAAAACGATTATTATCATTCATTATTAAAGAGTAAACTTCTATAGGCGCACCGCGTCCAAAAATATTGTGGGCGGTGAATCAGATTTTACCGTCACGGGTTTTCCGTCACGTTCTTTTCCGTCACGTTCTTTTCCGTCAAGCTCTAACTGTATACATTTGTATGTAGCAGAGTATATAGTTTAATTGGTAATACTTCTGCAATTGTATTAAAATAGTTTACCTAGTAATATCTCTGAAATGGACATTGTGCTTCCTCATTTTGTAAATTGTGTTAAAATAGTTTACTATTTTGTATGTAGCAGAGTTTATAGTTCAAGTGGTAATACTTCTGCAATTGTATTAAAATAGTTTACCTAGTAATATCTCTGAAATGGACATTGTGCTTCCTCATTTTGTAAATTGTGTTAAAATAGTTTACTTGGAATACCTCTGAAATGGGTATTGTGCTCCCTCATTGTGTAAGTTGTTTTAAAACAGGTTACTTGGTATATCTCTGAAAAAGACATTGTGCTTCCTCATTTTGTAAGTTGTGTTATTTCTACCTTGTCACATTTAAAATTGAAATCTACAAAATTTAAAATAACATAAACAAGATTGTCTACATTCGTGACAGTTTTCATGTCCTACGACTGCTTTCTTTTTTTATGTAGTTTTAAGATATTATTGTTTAAAACAGTTTATCTTATGTAATATTCTAATTTTCAGCCAAAGAATATAATATGTAGTTTTAGATTTAATATCTACTAAATCCATCATATCCTCATTGATCTTGCTACTTTAAATATTAGAGGCAGTTTTGGACATTATTGTTAATCTTTTATTTTTACAATATTCTACCTTTGGCAGTAGAATATCTGTATTTTATATTCAGAATTTTCTAAATTTGTAAAACATTACCATTTATATTTTTACATACTTTCATTTTTATTCTTTACCAGTGGACCCGGCAATGCTTCACTATTGCTGGATTAGCCTAAATTGTTTTAAAGGTAGTTATCCCATTTCATCCCCTTTACTTAAGTAATCGAATTGGAAATGTTTTTTATATCAATTAAGAACAATATTAAATAATTTTAGCTTTGTAGTTTGTAGGAATTTAGTGTAATTTATTTGTATTGTATAGGCGTAGCAACCCCATTTCAATCCCTTAGACTGTAGTACCTAATTAATTGTAACGTCTAAACATTCCTGGCAATCATATGGATAAAGTGTGCAATTTTTAGCGAAATTGTTTGAATAGGTTTTAGACAATAAAGGACAAAGAAACAAACATTCAATTTTATATATAGAGATTTAAATTATTTTTGAGATATCATAACGATTGTTGATCTGTAATTTAAGTAGTTTTAAGATACTGTTATTGTAAACTGTGTCATTTTGCAACCTCAATTATTCCCAAGGGCAGAGACTAAATATACATCGATGCATAAACATTCGATGTACACGATTCGATACATTGAATCAATCCAATGTATTGGAAAGGATCAAATGTGTTCAATCTATTTTCATTAGATGCATTAAAAACATTCGATACATCGAAAGATTCAAGAATTCAACCTACTCCTGCATATTTGAGACTTTTCTTTCGATTTTACTTTTTGTCAGAAAATTATCATCTCGGCAATGGCAGGCAACACTATCTGCATCATAATAATACAGTTCTATCACGCAGCTGAATCGCTGATGTGAGATGAGCGAATTTCCAAAATTAAGTTTATATATTTTATGGTTTCGACCAAATATTTGAGAAATTGGTCTACTCACGAAGGCGCTGAATAGCTGCCTGCGTGTTCAAAATATATTAGTAGAAATTGTTTGCAACTCAGTCTTCAGTCCCGGCTCACCTTGAAATCCGTCTAAATCACCTTTTTACCTCAACCTTGCGCCTCAGATCAAAAGCTGAACCCACGGTAAAATCCCCCACGTACTTTTATGGTATTTTACTACTTGATTGATTTTGGGGGACCCAGCTGCGATATAAGATTGTGTAAAAAATCAATGTGCATAATAATCTTGTGTATGTTTTTTTAGATATAATCCCCAAAACGTTTCACTCTACGAAAAATCTCAATTTTTTTACTTCCTGTCAAAAATGTGCTTCCGGTCAAAAATGTTGACTTCCGGTAAAAATGTTTACTTCTGGTCAAAAATGTGCTTCCGTACCCCACTATTTGTTAGGTTTATTACCCAATGCTTTAAATCGTTCAGTGTTGCTAGGACAGAATATGTTTGTTTAAGTTGCACATTTGTTCACAATATGTAATTCATGTTCTTTGTCTTTTCGTGAGAGCTATCAGTAGTGAAAGATAATAGTTGAATATTTTAATTAAAACCTTAATTTGTTATATACAATTTGTATTTTAAATCTAGCAACTCGCATACGATTCGGATAAACGGTACACAGAATTAGCACACGAGTCAGAAATTCTTCTTCGCGTTTTCCATAATTCCGTCTATCAATTCCTTCTGCTCTAAAACTTATTTGAACTTCCAGTTCGAATAGACTACGTGATAATTCGGTTTTCTACGTTCTTATTTCTCTTCGGGCCATCGTTAATTGCTCTCAATTATGTCTTGTATTAAACCGTACAAAAAGTATTCCAATTCAATTTGTTTCGTTCAAACCCGTCTTTCAAACAAAGTACGTGAGATAAATTAATTCTCCCTTTGAATACAAAATTAGAATCAGCTAACTTGACCTGTAGTTAGTTAGTTATTTCACTCTAATGTAAAGGCGAGTTTACACTGTGCAACTAAATGTCTTTAAAATAAACGGTATCAGTTAACTGACACAAACTTTCTCCCAACTTACTGTAGTCAAAATAATATTGTTTTTAATCATTTATTTACTACTTTTTAGAACAAAACAAAAAAAAATAATATTCTACCTACGTCAATCGTATAAAAAAATTATTGTCCCAGGCGGGATTCGATCGCGCGACCTTTGAATTAGTGGCCGTGCTCGCTACAGTTGTGCTACCTCGTGCGGCCGTCGCCGCGATGCTAGATTGACAACATAAACTTGTTTATTTTTTAACATTTCCCCATAATTATAAAACGCCGAAGTTTTGATAAAAGCGGGTGGTGTCATTTTGTTTGGCATCTTAAGCACTATAACTACTGAAAATTTGATCAAAATCGTTAGAGCCGTTTTTGAGAAATTTGCATTTTTGTCGTTTTTTATGGGTTTTTAGGGGTAAATTACCCTTAAAAATTAAAAATTCCAAAAAATGAAAAAAACGCCTGGAGATATTAGGGTTTAGTACCTACATACCAAATTTCATGAAAATCGGACCAATAGTGTCCTCTCTGGTCGTGTATACATACTGACACACTGACAGACAGACACCACGTTAAAAACACTTTTTTGAGTTCAGGGAGGACCAAAACAAAAAATTCCACTAAAAATATTTTTGGGTTCAGGGAGCACCAACACAGATAATTGCACTAAACAACTTTTTGGGGTTCTGGGAGCACCAAAAAAGATAATTCAACTGAAAATTCAAATTCGAACATTTTTACGAAAACAATACTTTCTCCATATACTACGTATAGGGTGGAGAAAGTAAAATAGTTTTGAAAAAAATTCAAAGTGATCGTTAGTTTTGTATGATTGGAGGTTACATTTTATAGTTCCATGTTTTATGAATACAGTGTTTATTTGAATAATAATATATTTTCAGAAGTATAAAAATAAAAATATACAGAAGAGCCCAGGGGCGACAAAATAATTAATTTTGTTTTATTTACTCGTTTTCATTTGTAATAGAATTGCATCGATTTTAACATACATCCTTATATATTATTTCTTAAATTTGTTTATTTGTCGCTAAGCGATATCTCCCTTAATTATTCATAAAAATTATTTATTGAAGCATGATTTTAAAGCTTATGTTCCCCGATATTTACAAAAAATAGACAAACAGCTCAAAATTCGTGTTTTCGTTACAAAAATTTATCTTCATATGGTTCCTAATAAAGGCGCCATCTTAACAATCTGTTTAAGTAACATGACAGTTTTGATTGTTTACATTCCATTATGCAAGTGTTTAAAACTGTTATTTATAAACCAATGTAAATACATAAATAAACGTAATTAACTAAACTAGATCAACGTATTGTAACATTTTGTCCCAAATGTATTGTAAAATAAACTAAGAAAGTATAAGGATCCTGGTATAAAAACAAGTAAATAGATAGATAGCCTATTTAACCTAAAAAAAAAACTCGATCCACATTAAATTATTTTGATACAAGTAAATTCATTTCAGAACTTTTAAT
>JAGFPH010002419.1:7094-18390 GCA_018207615.1 Philaenus spumarius | reverse complement strand
ACACACACACACACACACACACACACACACACACACACACACACACAAATCTGAATATCACAAATCTATTTATATAAAAACTAGGGGCTCTGCCCCTGGACGCTCCGCGTCCCAACCCCGGCTCGGCCTTCGGCCTCAGATGGCTGCTTCGCTTCGCTCGCAGGTGGAAAATTCGATAAAGAATCTCGTTAATCTTTTGCTCGTTTGTACATAGGTGACCGAGCATAAATTAGCTGTTTTATTTGGCAGCTGACTCGAACTCATTAAACATTATCTCCATAAGATTAACATGGGAAATTTGAAGGATTGTATACCGGAGCTCCTTCTCGGGTGAATAGCGGCTGAACGGATGATAATATATAAGACTCGACATATCTGTGAATGATTATGTTCAGTTTTTGATCCAAATTTGCTGTTTTATATATAATAGGTTTGTAACAACCAATGTTTGAATTGAATTAAAATATAGTTAGCATTTTTCGTTGATTTTTGTTTGTGTTTGTTTTTAGTTTGTCAATGTAACCTCAAAAAGGTAATACTACATTTGATACAGATTTAATCCAAATCAGTTGTTGATCAAAATCAGCTGTTTTAAGCTTTTCATACGAACAGCTGTTTTTGTGTCCCTGATAAAATCAATAGAAATCTTTCTTCCGAAGATTAACATTGAAACTTTGAGGGCCACTGGGGCGTAGCCCTAATGTCCTAGGACTTCGGTAAATGGCCTAAAACCTTCCCAGGGTTAACCTGTGTTACTATGCAAAATTTCAAAGCAATCGGATGGACGGTATACGAACGCAAAGTGGACAAAGAACCAAAAAAAACGCCCATAAGGAATACACAGCAGAAATTTGCATTTGATTATAACGTTTGTAAGGCGAAAGATACATGATTTGTAATGCTTGGTGGCAAATCTGGGCGTGCATACCTTTAATTTAAGACCTCAATTATGAAAATCGGTCGGGTAGAAGAGCCGAACGGACTCGGAAAAGAAAAACAGAATTTTTTTAATATATAAGATAAAGTTATGCAATTAATATAAACTAATTACAAGTTATGTTTTTTGCCATTCCGACTATTGTTATAAATTAATATAATAATAACTTACCGTCACCAATAGTCATATGTCGTTATTTACACTACGGCCGTTTCGGCTATTCAGCCATTTTCAAGTTGTCGGGAGGAGTATCTCCGTTGTCAATGAATGTACACACTTAAACACATAGTTTCACAAACACTTACAATAAACACACACATCAAGTCACATATTATAAAAGGATCGCGTGTCCGGTAGGCCTACTGTCTCGCACTGTGCACTTGAAAATGGCTGAATAGCCGAAACGGCCATCGTGTAAATAACGACGTATGACTATTGGTGACGGTAAGTTATTATTATATTAAAATAATTACCTTTTATTTTCTCTCCGTCTTAAAAGTCTTTATTTAATATTAATCCTTATCTATGGATATAGTTGTAATATAGTTTTAGTATAGTTTGTGCATTTTTTGTGAAAAAATCAAAGTTCTACTGGAGTACTAAAGGCGTATAAACAGCAAAAACACGTTTGAATGCCGATAAGAATTATATTTTAAGTAATTCCTAACATTTGAATGAATTATGGTGGAAATGTTATTTAATATATCCATGATTTTACTTCCTATCAACACTATTATATGTAGTTAACTGCACAATT
Organism: Philaenus spumarius; assembly: GCA_018207615.1. NCBI lineage: Eukaryota > Metazoa > Arthropoda > Insecta > Hemiptera > Aphrophoridae > Philaenus > Philaenus spumarius. The sequence continues at coordinate 16,696 of JAGFPH010002419.1, read as the reverse complement.
AACTTACAATTAATTAGCTACCATTATAATTTTAATTTCTGTAAACAATATCTATGTACTGTATTTTGTAGTTTAAAAAAAAATAATGTGTTACGCCCATCTTTACTAAATTATACATTTTGTCCTCACCTGTAGCTCGTATAATTAATATACATCATTTAAAATGTAATAACATAAAGCCAACTGACATTACATTATAAACTTTTTACTTAAATTGAAGGTTAAGTTAAGAAATAAACAAAATGTAATCATTTATATTAAAAATTTATTATAACTTGAAAACTACACGGCTTGATAAATAGTACAAAGTGGAAAACTATCAAAAACTATTCTATAACAAAACTCCGTTCCTAGTATACCTTGTGTCATCTACGATACGATATTCAGCATTTCGATAATTTTCAAGGTCTTTCTGTCTGTCTTGATGAACATGAATACATATTCTAAATACAACCTCGGGTATAGCCGGGATCCGGGCGATTCTACAGATGCTATCTAGATATGGTTTCATTCTGTTGAATCCTAATTTGTGAAACTCCCTCGTGCCTTCGGATTGCCATATCTTCATATCTTCTTCTGTATCTTCTAACATTTCTTTTGCGTTTGGCAACTGTATAGCTCCTGACAATGCTTTAATGAAAAGCATTGCCTGTGGGAAAAGTTGAGCTGTTAATTTAAATTTAATGGAAGAAATAAAGATTTATTTGTCTATATCATCTTTTTTTACTTACTCAGAGTAATACCTGTTAACTTCAACTTTCGTATACAATAATTATAAAATGTGTTTTATAATTGTATAGAATAATAATAATTCTATTGTATTATTACAATTGTATAATGTGTCGAACTTATAAAAAATTGAATAGATTGCACATTTTAAGGGAATTTGGTGAAAGAAGACCCATTTTCAAAACAAAATATTATTCATTTCATTCTCTACACTTAAATCAAACTTAGTCTATTAAGACAGTACACAAAGAACATTACATTAAGCAAATGTATGTAGTTTATTTTTATTTAAAAACTAGTAAGCCCCCATGAAAAAATTAATTAGATACACATCTTAAAGATACACATATAACAATTTATATTTTAAAACAAACTTTATCTAGGACTACCCTACTTCATCGAGGACTAGGGTGATTTTTAACTCGGTAAATATGTGCAATTATAAGGATTATAAAGCTGTAGGTCTATTTGTAATTTTATACATTATTATATATAAAAATAAAAATAAAAGTATTGCTTTTTATTTCATATTGATTTATTAAATGATTTAGAAATTATTCATTTTAATATTAATTTTATAATATATAAAACACATAATATATGTTTATATATTATACGAAGATGTACAAATGTTTCAGAAGTTACACGAATTGGTACCTCTTATTTAAATTTGTATAAATGTATATATTGGTGATAAAAGGTTGTATTTATATTCATTTTATAACCTCAAAGCAAATCTTATAACGCATTAGCCTATAGCTTACATTATTTTGTATGTTACTCTTATTTAAAACAATCAACTCCACAAGACATTATATTATTGATTGAAGGTATTAACATAACATGTACGTACGGACGGACGTGCACTCGCTTTTATATGAGTTGATATGAATTAATTATTTTGTTCAATGGTAAACATTATCTTTGTACGGCAGAAACAATATTCAACTGAAACACAGTGGAATATTGTGATGTCATAGTTTAGGTGCCATATAAGGTCATATAAAGTGTTAAGATTAGTTGAGAGTTCTAGGTAAGTTTAGTTATATTCATTAGTAGAGTTAGTGTATGTAATTTAAAGGTATTGAGTTGTGTAAGACACGGAAGTGTGGGTACGGAAGTAAACAAAAGAAAAATAAAGAGAAAAAACTCAAATTAAAAAACAACTTATACCACCTGAGCCTGTAGAATTTAAAAAAAATATAACCATACAATACAATAGTCCACTTGAACATTCAATGAACAATATTTTCCGCAAACAAGGATACTCTTTAACATACTGTACCAGTAATAAACTACATAATGTAATAAATAGAAATAGATCCAGAACCACTACAGATGAGTTTGATGAAGGAGGAGTATACCAAGTTGCATGTAATAACTGTAATAAATTATATATAGGACAGACAGGTAGAAGTTTCAAACAAAGATTCAAAGAAGCATTAAACCAAAGGTCTAAATAATCAGAACATCTCATAAACAATAACCATGATTACAGTAATATCGATTCCAACCTTAAAATTCTTCATAAGAGCAGATAGGGAAAACTACTAGATATATTAGAAGAGTTCCAAATTTATTCCCCCAACAAGCAAGATCCTGACATCCTACTAAATGACAAAGTGAACTTTGCCTCCAACGCAATATATGACACGCTTAATGCCTTGAGTAAGATAAATAATTCAGTCAACTGAATAAAGACAAACTAGTAGGATGCATGTGGACCATACAATAATATTTATTATAAACCTTTTAGTAAAATCAGTGACTTTAGTATTTTTAAATGTGTATTGTGTCTATGTGTTTGTGTTTTTAATGTGTGAAGTTTGTATTCATGACGAGAGCAAAGCCTGTTGTTGTCTCTGTGTAGATGAAACAGCCGCAGCTAATAACATTCAAATAGGATTATTTAAACAGACCTAGAAGGTACATAAAATAAATATTTAAAAAAATAATTGTTTAGATAAATATAATTGGAGCATTCTATAACTGAACCACTGGCTTGATGATGTTGTTTCATTTAATCTGAACCCTATAATAGAAACCAAAAGTTCCATCCCTAACAAAGGTGTCATTTAAGCAGTAATTGAATAAGTGGAAACTAGATTATTCAAGCATATTGCTTTACGTCTAAAATTTTCTAAAACAATAAACTTCCAATATGCCACATTTTGGGCAGAGAGCCAACATTCTAAACTATTATAAAAGAACATCAGGTTATTCAGTTAAACAGCCCAAATGGTTTTGGCTCTATTTAAACACTGTTTAACTTGATAGCACTGTATTTTATGTGGCAATATACGATACAAGTGATATGAAAGAGTGCTTAGTCATTTTCAACAATGTTTTATAACTCGTGAACAGTTTTTCGATATGAAAATTTTACAATGAGCCCAAGGCTATCGGATCAATGAGTAATACTCTTATATTATCTAGAACCCAATATATAAAAGTTTTGATTTACTTTTAAATGTTTTTAGTGATCATTTGCTTTATTTTACCTTAAGGATTTATGATTATTAATTATATTAGTAAGTTTTGTGTTACTTTTGGAGTTTTTTTCTGCATTTCATTACGACAAATTTTCACTATTAACTTTTTTTATTTATTTTCACTACTAATCTTCTTAATGTAGTTAGTTTTTAGCTAATACTTTTGATTCATTTCTTCAAAACAAATACGTAACTAAACTTACTTGGGCGTCGTATGCTCTAAACACAATTGTATGGCCCACTATGCCTACAAAACACAGACTAGGATTAAAGATATGAATGAGATGTTTGTACAGAGGATTTACTAATTTATGATTCTCAACAGTAATTCCGCACTCTGGCGCCAAGAATGGGAAACTGATTTTGTAACCTGAAACACAAAATGTAAGGTGTTCATATCATGTAACAAGTAAATCAAATAAAAGTTCTGACCCGAAAGTCTATTTGGCTACCATTTGTTGAACATTAGATTCTATAATTTCAAGTAAACAAACATGTTTATGAAATGATTTAAAATATATAAATTAGCCGAAATTAGGTAGGTTTAAAAACATTTATATTTATTAGGTAATTTAAATATGTTTTCATATTAACTTATTATTAAATTTGTTTAAAGTTCAATTTTTTTTCTCAATGTATTTACAGTATTAAAATTTGAGTGTTACAAGGCAATATTCTCGAGACGTAAAAATAACGTTAGGTTAGGCCTAGTCGATAAATCGAAAATTGCAGATCATACATTTGGTCCGAAAATCATAAATTTAATTGGGAAGAGGCAAAAATCATACACCAGGAAAGCAACTTATATAAAAGAAACATAACTGAAGCCTCGTAATAAAGCTAGTAGTAGTAAAGCTAGCGGACAATCCTAACAGCCAAACAAGCATAGAAGTAAGGCCATTATGGTTCTCATTATTTAAAAAATAATTAAAATTAGACTATAATAACCCTAGTACTAAAAAACCAGCGACCAAGGAATACTATAGACTGGCAATGCCCATGCAGAACGCATTACGGCAGTTGAAGCTGACCACGCCCACTCTTAGGTGAAAACACCGGATTCTCTGTCCGCGAGACATTTTACACATTTTAATTCGCCGCGTTTTATTAACACCGTTTGAACACACACTTAGAGTTGAGATAAAATTCTGAAATTTTTAAATATTGCTTAAAACACTATGACCGTACTGACGGTATTAAACAAAAATAGAAAAATATATTTTATGTAGCGGGGAAAAATATAAAACAAAGAAAGTCAACGTTGTGTTTAGACATGTGGCATTAAATTTAGGCATAGCGAGAAAGTTTTGTATTTTTGGGGCAGGTGATTTGTCAAAGCGTAAAAGTTGTTGGAAATCAACCAAAAAAGAAAAAATTATTCTTTACATTTATTTCATTGTAAAATGCTTAGTTTAGCCTGTAGGCTGTGGTAAAGTGACGAGTTGGTTTGATTGTTTTGTGAACCGGCGCGCTGACAACACCATCGCTAATCTACTGTATCTACAAGTCTTGTCATTCATGTGTAGTGCTATTGCTTGTTCTATAACTATATTGTACCATACATTCATGGTCCGAGTAATTATAATTTCATAAAAATTGTTAATATATTAAAATTGTGTAATAAGAACAATAACAATAAGGAAACTGAATGAGTTATACTGTTTTGAAAGAAAACAACACCTTATTCAAAATTAAAACTATAAAACAATCCTTGCCCTAGAATAAAAAATAAAACCACAATATCCATATAAAATTAAAAACCCTTGTAATCAGAATTAAAAAATCATAAAAAGTGTATTTACTGTCCTAAGCAAGTAATTGTTTTTGTTAAATGGCTCCTAACTTTTTGCTTGTGCTTTTTTTGGTTAAGCAATTTAGTGTAGTCATGGAGTCATACAGTTAAGTATTTCTTACTCATTGCTTTATTTATGCAACGCAATGTGGCATCGTATGCAAAAACAAAATAAGTTAGAATAGAAGCATAAATAGCACAGGATATAGCATATCATCACTATATCTGTACTGCCTCAAACTGACTGACGCTCGGAAGTAGGGCAGTCAGACTTTTCATCCCCACCACTCATAGGTGAATCGGCTTCAAGTCTTGCGCGACATTGCCAGTCTATATTATTCCTTGGTCGCTGTAAAAAACAGGCTGAATTTGAACTCGGTCGTGAGCTAGGAAACTAAACTTATTGAACAATAGGCCACTCCCCTAGCTGGCTGTCACTCCCTCAGCACACGGCCAGTTGTTTAACTGACTCCGGTCTGTAAACACGTTGTTTGCCTTCAGGAGGGTGTTTGCTCTGAGATATACTTTGTAGGTGGTTAAGGTTAGTGGTATAAGTTTGTTTTCTTTACATAGGCCTAGATCTCTAGGTTTTGTTCCCTTAATATTCCTGAAACGTTGTGTATTGATTTTTAACACACAAATGATGGCAAATGTTCGAAAAAAATGTAAATTGTGTGCTTAAGACCAATCGGGAGAAGTGTAAACTTTTTAAAACAACTTATGAAATAAGGAAGCGCAATGTCCATTTCAGAGGTATTACTAATTAAACTATACATTGTGTTTGCGTTAACGTAGGACAATCTGTTACACTTATATACCCAATTCAAATATAGTAAACTATCAATGCGTTCGTGGCCTAACCGGTTAAGGCGCTAGTATATGGTTATGTACTTCTCTGATTTTTCGAATCTTGGCAAGACCAAAACTTATTTCAAAGAGACGGATGCACTTGTGTACTATATATTATAGTAGAGCGTTTCAGAAAATGCATGGTGAAACGCTTGACGGTAAAATCCGATTCACCGCCAGCAACAAGTAAACTATATACTCTGCTATAAAACATGTATACAAATTTTGGTCACGAATATAGTTTCCACTTCAATAAGTAATGATAAAATTGAACTTACATCATTAATAAATTATAACTTCAAACAGAGAATATGCTTCCTTATTTTGCATAATGTTTTCAAACAAAATCATAAAATGTAAAATTTTATCTCTCAAATAACAAGTACGTATACAAATTGGTAAACATGAACTATTTAGCTGTGGCTTACCTATGCAAATCATTAAAACATCTACTTGGCAGATACTATTGTCTTTAAATATGACTCCATTTTTAGATATTTCTGATACATCAGGCATGTGAATGACATTAGAAGGGAACTCAATGTTATGTAAGTAAGGCAAATGATGAGAGAAGTATATCTAAACACAAAAAATATTACTTTTTATCGTAAGTCAATTTTATCAAAGAAATAATCTGAAACAGATTACATAATTTTAAAACATTCGTATTCAAGAAAATCATAATCATAAATTTATTGTAAAAAAAACATATACCGTACATGAATTAACAAGTAGATTTGTAAAAGTTAAACAGATGTGTAAATTATAAAACTATACAAAAATATAATCTTCTTAATTAAAAAAAAAAACTTTTACTTTCTAATATGGATTGTAATGTGTGAGTTTTGTAGCATTAAAACTATGTCTTTCAAAACTTCGGTACTGTAATTTACTTTTCTTAACAAATTTAAATATTCATATTTCATAAACTTTTATTGAAAATTATTATAATTGTATGATATACACCTTCTTCTGCTTCATGGTTGATAAACCGAGCAAGAATATTTATTATACTTTTTTAGTCCAAAGCTATTTGATTGCACTATATTGCCTAGTGTTTAGTATTGGTATTTCATCAAGTTATTGTTGTGTTTTCTCAATAGTATTTGTTATAATACATTTTAATAATGTTGATAAATTAATTGTGACTAAAAATCTATGCTGGGTGGTTCGGAACTATACGACAATGTCTCGGTAGCTCATTTTATAGCTAAAAAGAAGAAAATAGTTTCATACAAACGTAGGCCCAAAAACGCTACGTTTCCCAGATATCCGAATTTTGTTTTTTTTTACAAAATAATTCATATCTAGAGAAATGTTTGACTGATTGCGTTTAAACTTGGCATGAAGTTTAATCTAACAATTATCTATTTCAAGAAAAATAAGCGATTATATACAATCATGCTTTTCAAAACTTTTGCGTTTTGAAAATTTCAAACCTAAATCAATCAAAAACCGTACATTTAAAAAACAAATGTCAGGACACCTTTTTGTTAGCGCTTTTAATTTTATATCGGATGGTCTCACTATGAAAACAATCGGATGAATGATAATAGTTAAGTTATGTGTAATACAGTAATTGGTTTGTTCAACCCGGCATCCTATACCAACAGTAAACACAACAATAGTGTATGTACATAATTATGCTATTATTATCTTTAACTTAGCTATTATCCTTCATACGATTGTTTTGAAAGTTCCGATAGGGCATCAAAAGGACTACAAAAAAGAGGTCTTGATATGTTTTATTAAAATGTACGGTTTTTGAGTAATTTAGGTTTGAAATTTTCAAACATCCGCCATTTTGAAACCCATGATTGTATATAATCACTATATGAATTATTTTGTAAAAAAAAACAAAATGGCTGATATCTGGAAAACGTAACGTTTCCAGACCAATATTTATATGAACTTATTTTCTTATTTTAATCTATAGAATGAGCTACTGAGATATTGCCGTAAGTTCTGAATCACCGTGCATATTTAATTTACAACATTATTGTTTTAGTAAATGCACTAAACTATCAGCCAACTCAAAACTTGAAAGTTAATACTTTATCGAGAAAAAATAGGCGCAGCACATAACAAAGTAATAATATTCTACATTACTTTTAATACACAAATATGTTTGTGTGCTACTAAAAGCTTATCGAAGTAAAAACCACTACCATTCGTATTTGCATCTCTCTGACTTCAGGCATAAAGTCCTTCAATTAATTTCCAGTACCACCACTTTCTTTGATCTGAAATAACTATAAGATCTCTAAACCCTGAAAATTAAAAAAAATCGTGTCCTTTTTTTGTGGGTGTCCTAAACCGCAGTAAAGTCTATATAATTGTTATTTTTAATATATGAAATTTTGTCCAAAAATATGCTATGCTATTGAGATTTTGAAGTAAAACTATTTTAAGACGGATTCTGAAATACCTTTGATGCAAACTGGGACAAATCTCTACTAATATCAATTCCTGAAGGACCTGATCCGATAACACACACTTTCTTTCCTGTAAATTCCTCCGGGATTCTGTAATAGTGACTGTGCGTGACAGTTCCTTGAAATAATTCCAGGCCTTTGATGTCAGGATAGTTAGGTACACTGTTAATCCTGTTGAAAATCAAAGTTACAATTAATTACCTTAATTTTATTAAATATGTGATATACATGTGGTATAAATAAATCGATAGCAAAGGTCGATAGGTACAACCTACGCCTTATAAATTAATGGCAAGGAGCTCGTAGCCTGTAATTTCCTATAGCTTGTAATAGACCCATATCAGACTCACCCTTTATTTTGCTATTAATTAAGATAGCTAAGTATGGTTTACAGTAATCATATTTGTTGCTCCTAGAGTGACTGTTTCTATATTAAATATGTCATTTAATTAGTCTGCCCATAGTGCTACTTCAGAACTTGACAAGACAAGAACAAATTTATTTTAAAACTTTTTGGACTACTATAACCAAACTGATCGCATGCATTACACTGATTGTAAATATTTTGAAAAAGATAAAAGGGATTCAAACGTGTAAAGATGGATTCTATTAGATGGATCTAAAATAGAATAACTACCTTAATAGTTTAATAAATTAATAACAAAATTGGTTGGATGAAATATTTTAGCCATGATTTACTTATTAGTTGATACTATTCTTACATTAACAGGTTTATCAAACATCAAATTAATCTTATGTCAAAAATTGAGCACTTGAACAATGTTCTTGTAGTAAAATAAAGGAAATTTGATCTACACTTAAAGATAATTAAATAATTCACCTATTACATTTATTATTATGACCTATGTACTTGTGTGAGCTTTATTCGTCGTAGATATGCTTACTTTGTAAACAATTTTACAAATATTGTTGGTCAAGTAGCTAAGTTTTCAACAAATATAATTTTGGCTTAGTTCTTTTTTTAAATCTTGTACAGTAAAATAATTCAGAGATTAAAGATCAAACCATATTAATACGAATATCTTCAATCATCGGCCATTTCATACTAACCAATTTCAGAATTATCACATGATTAGAATAAGATAACTTGTTAAATTGATTTGTAGTTAAATACTGTAATTTTAATGGCAAGTAGACCAACAGAAAGATGGACTTAGAGTTGTTTGGTTTGAGATGGATTATTTTCAGGAAGTAGGATTACTGAAAAATGGACTTAGAGTTGTTGAGTTTGAGAGGAATGTTTTCAGCTTAACATTTTGTAGCTGGAGTACAAAGTCACATCAT
>JAGFPH010002418.1:166621-177831 GCA_018207615.1 Philaenus spumarius | reverse complement strand
ATACTTATTGCCGATCGATTTAACAACGCTGTCATTTAGTTTTCATGATTATTGTTATACATCTAACAACACATTCAATTAGTTGTCATACTTATTGCGGATCGATTTAACAACGGTGTCATTTAGTTTTCATGATTATTGTTATACATCTAACAACACAGTCAATTAGCTGTCATACTTATTGCCGATCGATTTAACAACGGTGTCATTTAGTTTTCATGATTATTGTTATACATCTAACAACACAGTCAATTTGTGCCGTACTTTTATTGCCGATCGATTTAACAACGGTGTCATTTAGTTTTCGTTACTATTGTTAATAAATCTGGCAACGGTGTCAGTTAACTTTTATGATTGTCGTTAATAAATCTGGCAACACTGTCAGCTTTCATGATTATTGTTATACATCTGGCAACACAATCAATTAGCTGTCGTATTTATTGGCGAACGATTTGACAACGCTGTCATTTAGCTTTCACGATTATTATTAATAAATCTGGCAACACTGACAGTCAGCTGTCATATTTACTATCGATCGATTTGACAACACTGTCAGTCAGTTTTCGCGATTATTGTTGTTATCAAAGAGGACGAGTGGGTTTATAAATAAGACAAGGTCAAATTGTATTCTATGTTTACTTCCGTTCAAAGAGTTGGAAGTAAAACTAAATCTGTGGTCTAGGGTAGAGCAGTTTGTTGTAGTTAAAATCAGTAATTCAATAAAATTTCGTTTATTAGCGAATTTCCATAGGAAAAATGAGCTATTGCAGTGGCCCTTATGGTAAGACCCAAGGTCGGGAGTAGCAAATGAGCACCGATCATGCTCCCCAGAACACGTTTTGGGACGTCATTAAAAATCATATATATATGTATATATGTGTTCGCACTCTAGCGGCCGCATTTTAAGTCCGATTTGGTTCAAATTTGGTACACATGTTGGTTGTCTACGTCGCTCGGACGAGTTCGTTAGCCAAAAAAATCCAACAATATAAAACACGTTTTTTGACCGAAAGTAACTATTTTTTTAGATTTTTCCTACTAGAATGAGTTTGTTTTTGAGTTTTTTCTACAAGTATAAATGTAGGGTGTTATTCTGCACATTTTGTTTTTTACGCGACTTATAGCTAGCTTGGTTCCCCCAATATCGATCAAAACGGAAAATACCATAGAAGTACCCGGTTCAAAGCCATGTGGTGGATTCTACCCTGGGGTTGGCGTGCGAAGCACGCAATGCATCGTGTATTGAAGATACTCCCAATACGGGGGTTGGCGTGCGAAGCACGCAATGCACTGTATATTGAAAATACTGCCAACATGAGGAATGGCGTGCGAAGCACGCAATGCTTTGTGTATTAAAGATACTCCCAATATGCGGAATGGCGTGCGAACCACTATTCAGCACCGTCGTGAAATAGATCTATTTCCCAAATTGTTGGTTGAAACCCTAAGACATAGGCCTATAAACTTAATTTTGTATAAATTTGCTCAACTCACGTCAGCGGTTCAGCTGTGTGGTCGAATTATTTTATGAGTAGTCGTATCTATTTGCTTCATTGAAAAACACAGTTAATTTATGTCACTGATATAACATTGATAAAAGCTTCATCAGAAACGGCCGAATAGATGTTGACTTTTCCACTTTTAATATATAATTTGTATCTGCGCTGTTGCAACCTAATAGGTGATAATACATTCCTGTTGCTAGTGCTGAGCGCGCATCTGTTTAATAAAACAATACTCCATTATGTATGATTCACCAGAATGGAAACGCATATTATGAAATCACTACTTTGAAAATAGGTGTTTCGCACAAGTAAAGGTTTATTATTGGCATTTGCTTTTCGAAAATTAGAGGTGCATTACTACGGCACGGAATGTATTTAGGTTTCTTGCAACTACATCAGCTGTGTACTGCACGATGCACAACAAAGGGAACGGATCAATAAGATGATATTGTTGTGACAGTGATCGTGCGGCCGCTTGGAACTTGTTCTTATGGTAAACTAGCTGACCCGTACGGCGTTGCCCGTGGTGGTTGGTATTTTCAGTCTTTTTAACGTAATTGTATTCTTTTTAAGTGTTCAGTCAGTGAGTGGTATTTGGCTTTTATATACCGGGTGTCCCACGAATAGGTCCCTATTTTTGAATTGATATCACAGACGTATAGAGCGCGCTACAGACTTGAAATTCTACAGTCGTGACTAACACATATGTAAAAGAAATTGAGTATCAGTTAATTCTGACTGATCCAAACAAAATGGCGGGAAAAAAAAAAAAAAAAAAATCAGCAATCGTATTTTAAGGGTAAACCTGCTTTTATTTAGAATAGGAACAGCTACAGCTATTTAGACTATTTTAAATCTATCAGCTGACTGCGTGTATCCACAACAATGAACATATTTGGTAATAAACATTGGTATTTGTTATTAAGTTGCATTGTAAAGTGTCTTATGTACCATGACGTTTTCAACTGAGCAAAAAGTGAAATGTTGTTCCTGGGCTATTGCCTTTGAAAATGATTATGAAGCAATAAGGTGTTTTAGGGAAAGGTACCCAGGTGTAGTTCCACCGTCAAGGAAATCTATTCGTAAGTGGAAGACTATCCTACTAGAAACGGGGCCAATACAAAAAAAATACCATAGATCCTCCAACATAGAAAATGAAGAAATCGTATGTGCTGCTTTCATGGAATCTCCAAATACGCCTAATTCAGTAAGAAAGGTGGAATCTGCTACAGGGATACCGAAGTCATCTGTCCAAACGTATGCCAAAAAGAACAAAATCAAACATAAAACTCATTTAGTTCACGGACTGCTTGAAGGTGATCCTGACAGACGATTTTTTTCCAACAGGATGGAGCTCCTCCGCATTATGCTAATGTGGCCAAAGCAGTTTTGGACCAAAATCTTCCTAACCGTTGGATAGGTCGTGGCAGCAGCTTCATGGACTGTCCCCCAAGGTCTCCAGACTTGACTGTTTGTGACTTTTTTCTGTGGGGCTTTTTGAAGGAGAAGGTTTACTGTCATAACATTGCGACAGACGATGAACTAATGAGGTTGATCGAAGAGGAACTGTTGTTGATACCTCGAGAGTTGTACAGCAAAGCGTATGACTGTTTTCTATTTCGTTGTCATCAGTGCATTGCGATCGATGGACATCAGTTTGAATAAGGTTTATGGATCAAATAGATTTAATTTATTTATGAGTTACTTATATCCTTAATTCCCTAACGTTGTTTAGTGCTTAGTAACATCGTTAAAATTCAATAATTATGTTGTAACACTTAAGCAAATAAAACTATTTTAACGAAAAGGTAGTATTTCTTTGATATCCCGTCATTTTGTCCTAATGTGTCAAAATTAACTGATACTCAGGTGTATTTCTTTTACATATGTGTATGTTAGGACTGTTGAGTTTCAGGTTTGTAGAGTGTTCGGTGCATCTAATATATTAATTCAAAAATAGGGACCTCTTCGTGGGACACCTGGTATATAGATCTTAAATAATAAAAACACTATTGTCATAATAATAAAATACCTGAAATTATGACTTTAGTAACTTTGATTCCCCAAACCCCTCCTAAAATTTCGAAATTTTTCATACTCTTTCTTAGTGAGCACCTATGGCCCTAGAGGAAGCTACATAACAAATTGCATTACAGTCAATTCGGTAGTTTTGAAGAAATCGTTTTTTAATAACTTTGATCCCCCAAACCCCCTAAAATTTCGAATTTTTTGAAATCTTTTCTTAGCAATCGCCTATGGCCCTAGAAGAAGCTACATACCAAATTTCATTCCAATCTGTTCGGTAATTTTGGAGAAATCGTGATTTAGTCATTTTTACCCCCAAACCCCCCTAAAATTTCCAATTTTTTAAACCCCTTTTTTAGTGAATACTTATGGCCCTAGAGGAAGCTACATACCAAATTTCATTCCAATCCGTTCGGTAGTTTTGAAGAAATCGTGATTTAATAAATTTGATCCCCCCAAACCCCCCCAAAAATTTCGAATTTTTTTATACCCTTTCTTAGTGAGCACCTATGGCCCTAGAGGAAGGTACATACATAATAAATTTCATTTCAATCCGTTCGGTAGTTTTTGAGAAATCGTGATGAGTGAGTCAGTGGTATTTCGCTTTTATATATATAGATTGTTAACGCCAATTCAGATTTTTAGAAACTTAACGTACATTTTAAATTCCGGATTCGCTGTGTGATCATACTTACTGTTTTGCGACAGAACTTACCACGCACACATTTTGCACCTTGGGCGGAAAATAATAACAATATTGAAAACGCGTTAGTCGTAACCAAGAGCTAGGATAGTAAATAATATGAAATTTCTAAATCAAATTATTAAAAACTATGAAATCAGCCGTTAGTGGAAATGCTACCGAAAAATAACCCTACGTGCTAGTGAAACTATTGTATCGACACTTAAAATCTTCGATACACGTATTTGAGGTTAGTAAATATGCAGTACATTGCTAACAGTGAATTTAATTTTTTGGTCAGAATTACAAATTAAATATTGATGCCTCCAGCTCCGACACAATTAGGTTGTAGCTCGCTACCTCGTATTATGGACTGCACTTCGCTAGTTTGCATCCCGACCGTCGGCTTCGCATCAGAAATTGACCCACGTGGGTTTGAACCGGGTACTTTTAAGTTATTTTACGATTTGATAAACCTTGGAAGAAAACAGATGGGCTAGGCGGTCGTGTAAAAAAACGAAATGTGCAGAATAATATCCTCTATTTGTTATTTTAGATAGACCCCCGAGAAGTGTAATTCTAGTACAAAAAATCTTCAAATAAACGGTACCAGGAACTGGCGCATACTTTCTCACAAACATATTAAAATTATTAAACAGATTCACTGTGACTTCAATTGTAGGTGGGGTAGGAGAGGTGATTTATTAAAGTAGGAGATTAACTAATATTATTATTATTATCTAGAGAGAAAACTATTCGATCGATTTCGAACAAGTTTGCACAAAACACGTCAATTATTCCTGTATAGATGCATGAAAAAAGGTTTTGAAAATTTTTGAAAAACAACCCTCTTTATGACCAAAAAAACCCAAAAATCAGTTACTATTATTATTATTAACTAAACGAGAATTTTTAGAAAGATGTGGTTTTTGCATATGGTAGGGTACATTAAAGGCTACAAATAAGCCAAATTTTATAAAAATCGTTAGAGCCGTTTTTTATAAAAAAATAATAACTGATTTTTTGGGGTTTTTTTTGCCAAAAAGGGGATTGTTTTTCAAACCCGTTTTTCGGTCATCTATACAGGCCCACTTGACATATCTGGTGCAAATTTGTTTGAAATCGATCGAATAGTTTTCGCTCTAGCGTTGTATACATACAGACATTTTGTAAAAAAAAACTTTTTTGGACTCAGTGGATCCCAAAACGGATATTTCCACAAAAATCTCAACATCGATTTTTTTGCGATCACTATACTTTCTCTATACTATAGTATAGTGAGAAAGTAAAATGGTTACTTCCTGTCAAAAAATGTCCAGCTTGTTGGATTCTTTGGCTAACGTTTTTGAAAACCAACGTGTGTACCAAATCGTAGGTAAAATTCTTTATATATATAACGTTTTTAATGACACCGCAAAACGTGTTCTGCGGACTAAGATCGGTGCTCATTGATCGCTCCTGATCTTAAAAATCGGAGTCTTGACAGTTTTTGTTAAAATGTGCGGTTTTTGTGTAATAAAGGCTTGAAATTTTTAAATAGTCGCCATTGTGAAACGCGTGATTGGATATAATCGCTTGTTTTACTAAAAGTAAATCTTTGTTAGGTATAACTTCGTATCAAGTTTGAATTCAATCGGTCAAACCGTTCTCTTGATACCAATTATTTTGTAAAAAAACACAGACAGACCGTAGACCCGCGTTTATATTGTGAAATAGGTTTTTCTCCATCCCAGGAACAAATCCACAAAAGGGGAGCAGAGAGTTCGGGGTCATCCTGTATATTTACATAGCCTGCGGTGCTGAGCCGGTGTTGCAATGACGACAGGAACCGTCGGGTCACGTAAACATTTCTAAGTCATAGTCGTACTAGTGTAAACATGGAAACGTGCGATGTTTACAAAGAACAGCTGATTGACGTCGTTCCTATTCCAAACAGTCGAGTCGACTTTTTAATATTCCGATTGGATTCAGTTAATGGACTCCGACGGACTTGTATGGATAAATGGTTATGGATCGTCATATTTGGAGTAGCATTGGAACTGTAGGTCGCGTACAGGAGGTTTGACCACGCGGTTCAAATGATGATCGACAAATATTTATTTATTGATATTGGTTTTTTTTAAACAAAATAATTGTATAAAACAAGCCATATTACAACACATTGGACCAACACTCACAAAATAAAATTTAACAACTAGAAGTTTAAAAAATAGAGACAAACTTACAATAATTATTAATAACCCAGTCGGTGTAAGTTACAACTACCAGTAATTTTCAATACGGCTGATTTTTTTATAAGTATGTAGATGAATATAAAAAAAGTTTACCAATCTATCGGTTTCCCAAAGTCGAAAACAAAATAGATTACAATTTTTTTTCGATATTCCTTAATATTTCGGGCTGGGATGAAGATAAAGAAAAATAAAAAATACCACCGTGTAGGGGAAGTATTTTTCAATAAAAAAGGTCATATGTATTTATTTCGTCCGAGCAATGATTTGTCTGGAAAAAAATTCGATAATGCAGGTATGTATTTTGCAGCAGGGGAAATCACTAAAAGTGGAAATCTCATTCATATATGAAGCGTTGGCTCATTCTAAATTGGCTGAATTTTAATATATCGAATTAAAACTTGACATAATAGTTAAAATATATATTTTAAACATTTATGCTGAGTCTCAGCTTGTTATCTTGAAAATGACTCGATCTAGAGCCATCAGACTTCTACGTGCCGTTTTGATGAAAAATCTAAGAAGGTCAAAATTATACTTTTTTAAGTTACTTGTGCTTTTAAAAGTAAAAATAATAAAAAAGGTGTATACTCCTTGATCTTGTTTGAATCTATATATTTAACTTGTAAAAAATCTTTCAGGTTAATATTTTGAAAATTTTCTAAACTGGAGCCGTTTAAAATGAGTTCGTGGGTCCGGTACTCCAAAAATCGAGAAAACCATTGATAAATCAAGTGGCTCTAGATCGGGTAATTTTCAAGATACAAGCTGAGACTCAGCATAAATGTTTAATATATATATTTTAACTCCTATAACAAGTTTCAATTTGATATATTGAAATTCAGCCAATTTAGAATGAGCCAACGCTTCATATATGAATGAGATTTCCCTTTTTAGTGATTTCCCCTGCTGCAAAATACATACCTGCATTATCGAATTTTTCCAGAC
Source organism: Philaenus spumarius (assembly GCA_018207615.1). Lineage (NCBI taxonomy): Eukaryota > Metazoa > Arthropoda > Insecta > Hemiptera > Aphrophoridae > Philaenus > Philaenus spumarius. The sequence continues at coordinate 170,440 of JAGFPH010002418.1, read as the reverse complement.
AAACCATTGCTCTGAGGAAATAAATACATATGACCTTTCTTATTGAAAAATACTTCCCCTACACAGAGGTATTTTTTATTTTTATTTATCTTCATCCCAGCTCAAAATATTAAGGAATATAAAAAAATTAATCGATTTTTGTTTCGACCTTGGGAAATCGATAGACTGGTAAAGTTTTTTTATTTTAATCTACATACTTTAATATACTTATAAAAAAAATCTGCCGTATTGTAAATTACTGGAACCTTTGGTCTAAAATTACCCCTACCGACTGGCCTATGACATAAATAAACAAAATTGAAATTTTAAAAAATCTATAAGACTAAGTTAATAAGATTGAACATTGCGTAAAAAGGATCACATCTGTCACAAAATAGTATCATGATGCAACCAACTCATCCACCGAGTAAAAGGATCCAGACAATAGTAATTGTCTAAGACTGTTTTTTTAAATCCTGTAGTTTGGTGGATTTTGAATGCTTTTAGGAAGCTTATTCGTGAACTTTGCACCAGCTTGTGAGGGAAGTTTACTGTATAAATTTAACCTGTGCTGTCTGGCACGACACTCACAAGCTTGTCTGGTGCTGTAGTTGTGCGTATCCATATTTTGGACACGATCGCACTTGAATTAAAAAAAGCAACACTTTAAGTATGTAAATACACTTGAATAGTTTTTATAACTTAGTTTTTTATTTCGACCCGCAATATGCCTTAAGGCTCTTTTTTGCAAGTCAAACACGCTTTTCATATTCTGAACTGATGAGTTTCCTCAAAGAAGAACTCCATAGTTCAAATAACGATACACTAAACCGTAATAGGCTGTTAAAAGTATCGATGTACCACAGTATAGCTGAGCTAATTTTGGCACTAATACTGATAATGAGGTCGTTCCAGTTCAACTTGTCATCAATTAGAAGACCCAACGATTGTATTGATTGCATTTCTTCAAGTACACTACCGCCTTGCTTGACACTTGTTGAGCTACGCTTTCTACTGAAGTTTATGTATTTAGTTTTACGTGGCTTGATTACTAAATTGTTTGCAGCAAAATACTGTCCAGTGGCATTGCCTTCTGCTCCAATTGGTGAACAGAATTTGCTTGAAAACTTTGTGTATGGTTCCGTGAATGTAGTAACAGCGAAAACCTCTTTCGGCCCGAATTATTGCATTTTTCGGTTATCCTTGTAGGCAAGTCGGTAGGGGTCAATTTAGACCAAAAGTTCCAGTAATTTACAATACGGCTGATTTTGTTTTTATAAGTACATTAAAGTATGTAGATTAACATAAAAAAAAGTTTACCAGTCAATCGATTTCCCAAAGTCGAAAAAAAAACGATTATAATTTTTTTTTCGCTTATCCTTAATATTTCGAGCTGGGATGAAGATAGAGAAAAGTTAAAAATACCACCATGTAGGGGAGGTATTTTTCAACAAAAAAGGTCATATGTATTTATTTCGTCCGAGCAATGGTTTGTCTGGAAAAAAATTCGATAATGCAGGTATGTATTTTGCAGCAGGGGAAATCACTAAAAGGGGACATCTTATTCATATATTAAGCGTTGGCTCATTCTAATCTGATTGAATTTTAATATATCGAATTGAAACTTGACATAGGAGTTAAAATATATATTTTAAACATTTATGCTGAGTCTCAGCTTGTTATCTTGAAAATTACCCGATCTAGGAGTCGATTTCGATTATCGATTTTAGGAGTACCGGACCCACCAATTCATTTTAAACAGCTCCAGTTTAGAAACTTTTTGGAAAATCAACATCAAATTTGTTTTACAAGTTGAGTACACCAGTATAAATATTCTTAGTAAGTATGAACGATTTTTGTCATACTATTTTTAAAAACGAGGCGCTTGAAAATAGTCTTCTGTTTTACCTATCTCGTTTTAACTATAACACCTTTGGATTCAACGACTCCATTTTCGACATTTTTGAACATATCGATTTAAAAATCGGTACATAAGTTAAAAACACAATTGTTTTTTGCTATACTTATTTTAAAAACTATATTAAAAAAATTGACTAATCTGCAGCCGATTAACTCAAGCGTTTTGATAAAAAATCTAAAAAGGTCTAAAATTATACTTTTTTAAGTTACTTGTGCTTTGAAAAGTAAATAATAAAAAAGGTTTATACTCCTTGATCTTGTTTTAATCTATATATTTAACTTGTAAAAAAACTTTCAGGTTGATATTTTAAAAAGTTTTTAATAAACTGGAGCTGTTTAAAATGAATTGGTAGGTCCGGTACTCCTAAAATCGATAAAGAAATCGACTCCTAGATCGGGTAATTTTCAAAATAACAAGCTGAGACTCAGCATAAATGTTTAAAATATATATTTTAACTCCTATACAAGTTTCAATTCGATATATTAAAATTCAGTCAATTTAGAATGAGCCAACGCTTCATATATGAATAATATGTCCCCCTTTAGTGATTTCCCCTGCTGCAAAATACATACCTGCATTATCGATTTTTTTCCAGACAAACCATTGCTCGGACGAAATAAATACATTATGACCTTTTTTGTTGAAAAATACCTCCCCTACACTTTTTTATTTTTCTCTATCTTCATCCCAGCTCGAAATATTAAGGATAATCGAAAAAAAAAATGATAATCGATTTTTTTTCGACTTCGGGAAATCGATAGACTGGTAAACTTTTTTTATGTTAATCTACATACTTTAAGATACTTATAAAACAAAAATCAGCCGTATTGCAAATTACTAGTAGTTGTAACCTTTACCGACTGGGCTATTGACTCAATGATACATCGTTCAATTTGTCTTTAAATTGTCTACATTGTTGTATCTTAACGTTTTCTCGTAAAATATTGGCTGCTTCGCTTCGCGAGTTTGCCTCCACGCCCGATCTTACGTCTCTCCATAAGAGTTACTGTAATAGCTCAACTTTCCTATGGAAATTCGCTAATGAATAAATTTAACGTTTTACAATATGGTGCACTTATTGAAGTTCTTTCTTGGCGTTACCATCCTAGTTTGAACGCTGTTTATCACCAGACTCGATGTATCGCCTAAACTACAACCATGAAATGTTTACACTCGTCACTCGGTGTTTATCCGACAGTGCATTCAAGCATTCACACTCGTTGCATAACACATAATGTATTAAAACATGCGTAACATTTTGTGCAGTTTACAAACTTACAGTACCTTACATCAATTTAAACAAAGATCCGATTTTACCAAACGTTTGATAGTTGAGGACCGTTCTTACAAAAATATCCAGAAAACTCTAAATATTTTACCGAAGTCTGAAATATGCCACCTCCTTAATACACTCGTGCAATTAGGAGTATATAATACCACAAGAACGCAACGGCGCCTTCTTTTGTGTTTTGTAAATATTAATACAATTACTGTATCTCAATGCAGACACCGATAGATAATGCCGAGCGGGGACCATTCTATTTAGCAGTGCACACCTGGCTCCGTGCATGGTGATTTGTCCTGAACTGTTTTACTATGTAGTGTGTATTAAGTGAACTGATGATTACATCGCAGATATCGAAACCGGTAATTTAGAAAAAACAATATTAAAAAATTCGACCTCGAAGCTGAACCGCTGACGTGAGTTGAGCAAATTTATACAAAATTAAGTTTATAGGCCTCTGTTTTAGGGTTTCAACCAACAATTTGGGAAATAGGTTTATTCACGACGGTGCTGAATAGCTGCAAAATGGTGCGCACGCCATTCCGCATATTGGGATTATCTTCAATACACAATGCATTGCGTGCTTCGCACGCCATCCCGCATTTTGGGAGTATCTTCAATACATAAAACATTG
>JAGFPH010002418.1:131125-150114 GCA_018207615.1 Philaenus spumarius | reverse complement strand
ATCATATCCCAAAGTCCTGAAAGGTTTTTTTTATACACCCTGTATATTACCAAAACAAACTGATAAAACAGCTGATAATTTCACAAGTATTAATAACTCAATCCAGTTTTAGGTTAGGTTTGAAATATCCCTTAACAAATTAGTTTTGGGTTTACTCTAATAGATTGGGTAACCTAACTGCCCAATAAACTCGTTTTATACATTATTAAATTTAAACAGTCGGCAGTTTTTATTGAATGCATATTAGTTTGTAATCTTAATAGATTAACTGATTATTTATCTATAATAGACCGGCCGCAAACCAGATTCGACGCAACGCGATACTACACGATGTTGAATCGTCGTGTCGGGGACTCCTCAACCATTGTAACAAATGGGAGTAGCGCACACCGCTTCGACACAACAGAAAACATGAATGTCTTGTCGAAAGACAAACAGCGTTGTCGCAGCCAACTTCGTCTTTCGACAAGACACGATCGAGCAAATGGAACTGTGCATACGCGACTCCCATCCATCTTCCTTCTCACATGACTGCTGATCACTCGAAAGCTGTCTTAGGACTGACTTCGGGTTTGTTTTGCGTGTGAAATTGCTTACGTCGATAGGTTGTGAATTGACTCGAGTGCGGTGTTTTATCACTAAACAGTGGATGATCTTAGTGAAAGCGTGCTACCCGATGTTGATAGTGGAATTGATTTTCATAAATTTATATTTCTTGCACAGAGCATACCTGAAATTTATAATATAACTTTGAAAGGACACCATAACCAATTCATCGCTGACAAAACTATGGTTGGAGGTTTCTGCTGAATTCACTTGTCCTGTCGTGTAATGGAGCGGCCCTCCACTGTTGACATAGTGTTCAATGATTCGACATTTTGTCTTGCCTGTTGTGTTGTGTTGAATTTGGTGTGCGGCCGGCCTTAATAAACAATACACTTGAGTTAGGATTCAATTGCATTAGTATCTAATATATTAGTTCAAGAGGCTTGGCCCAGAGTCTTTGTACATCTTTGGTTACATCAAGAACTGCATTCATCTCAGCATTGTGTTTTTGAAAACGCTGGTTGTATTCCATTGCCTTCTTTGTCATCTCTTTAGTGGCAAAGTTGAGATGCTAGATTCGATGTAAGCCTTTGCCCAAGTCCCGAACAGTGTTCACTATCCCACATAAAACTAATATTGAATGGTTGCAGATTATATACGGTTTTTTTAAAGTTTTAAAACTTACAACCTCTACTATTCAAAATCTTTTTACGGAGCAGTTATTTACACAACTCCAATTCAACAGCAGTTATTTCTCTCTTTTTCTACAACTCCAAATCAAGTAGTCAATAAGTCATAAATTAAATGTTTTTGTAATTGTTTTATATCAAAAATTACGTGAATAATGCAAACTTTGACAAGCAAGAGAATTTATAAGTTAATTCATGGTTCAACGGTCTTTCTAACTCTTGACACAGTGTCGTGTTTTACGGTCAAATGCTTGTTAAACTATACATTTGCTTATTCAACCATGGATGCTTTTCAAAACAGAGATAGGACAAAGCTTCATGATTGGATTCACAGTTTAGAAAATGCTTTGATCATTATTGTTATTAAAGTTTAAGAAACAACAAAAGGTTTTTGCCGCCATGTTCTATTAATTGTTTGAAAAGTATTATACAATCATTAAGTTTGTAGTCAATAATTATGATTCAGAACTATACGGCAATGTCTTGGTAGCTCATTCCATAGCTAAAAATAAGAAAAAAACATAGTTCGTACACAACAATATTGTATGTATGTACATTTGCTGTTATTATCCTTCATCCTATTGATTTGACAGTTACACCGTCCAATAGGGAATCAAAAGGGATACAAAAAGGTACCTTAACATTTTTTTGTCAAATTGTACGGTTTTTGAGTAATTTAGGTTTGAAATTTTAAAACAGCCGCCTTTTTGAAACGCATGATTGGATATTATCACTTATTTTTCTAAGATATATCAGTGTAAGATTAAACTTCGTGGTAAGTTTGAACTCAGTCAAACATTTCTCCACATATGAATTATTTTGTAAAAAAAACAAAATGGCGGATATCTGGAAAACAAAGCGTTTTCGGGCCTATGTTTATATGAACTTTTTTTCTTATTTTAGCTATAGAACGAGGTACTGAGGCATTGCCGTGTATTTCTGAATCACCCTGTATACTTGGCAGTCGTTTCATAGTTCTTTACAGGTATTGCGAACCCTAATAGTTTAGAAATATTTTAACAGTAAATTATTATAAAAAAAAACGGTACCAGAAACTGGCACATACTTTCTCACAAACATATTTAAATTATTACCATGCAAATGTGAGATTGACACTCAACACTATGCGAAGCGGCCGACGAATAGTATATTGCACGCCAACCCCCGTATTGGGAGTATTTTCAATACACAGTGCATTGAGTGCTTCGCACTCCAACCCCCGTGTGTAACCCCAACTGTGACTTCATAATTGTATTAAAGTAGAGGAGGGGAAAGTACATTAAATTAGGAGAGTAACTAATAAATATTATTATTATTACCTAAAGAGAAAACTATGCTATTGATTTCGAACAAATTTGCACCAAACACGTCAATTACGCCTGTATAGATGCACAAAAAAAGGTTTTGAAAAATAACTTCCTTATTGGCCAAAAAACACTAAAAATAAGTTATTATTATTATTAGCTAAACGAGAAGTTTTTGAAAGATGCGGTGTTTGCATATGGTAGGTTACATTAAGCTCTACAAATAAGCCAAATTTTATCAAAATCGTTAGAGAGGTTTTTTTATGAAAAAATAATAACTGATTTTTTGGCCAAAAAGGGGGTTGTTTTTCAAAACCTTTTTTCGTTCATCTATACAGGCCCAATTGACATGTTTGGTGCAAATTTGTGCGAAATAGATAGAATAGATTTCTCTCTAGCTTTGTATACATACAGACAGACATTTTGTAAAAACCACTTTTTTGGACTCAGGGGGTCCCAAAACGGATATATCCACAAAAATCTCAACATCAATTTTTTTGCCATCACTATACTTTCTCTATACTATAGTATAGTGAGAAAGTAAAAAAACATCAAGAGTTGTTTTTACTTACAAACTCTCAGAAATAGTTATACCATTGGATAGGAAATTACATTGGCTACAAACATTAACTCTAAGTTGTTTTCATTAAACAAATTTTAATGACCGCTGTTAGGAAATGGATTATCGGACATGTTGATTATTTTTTTTTTTTTTGAAACAGGGTCACACATCATTACGTAGATAGGTGTTTACATTGTTGAGTAAAATGCCAAATTTCCATCAATCAGTTAACCCTAGAATTATTTAGTAAAAACAGTAAAAAGACGGATAGCTGGTAAAAGACGCAATTTTGGACATATGTGTATAAGAAGTTTTTCTTTATCCCCGCTAGTTAAACTATCATCTTGTATACTCCATTTGTCTCGTGTCAAAAATACCTCTTACAATTATACATCAAGTAAAAAATGAGCTGGACTTGTGAGAACAATATAGATGAATTAAAACAATAACACAAAATCTCACAACAAATACTGTTAGTATTTGTTGTGAGATTTTGTGTTATTGTTTTAATTCATCTATCTAATTATACATCACACAAAGTGTGTTAACATGAGTTTCAACCTCTGGGGCACCCAGCAAGAAGGGATTGAAATTGAATTTAGTTCCTATCTTTAAGTCTTTTAACGTTATCCAAGTGTTTGCAAACATTTGACTCAGACTGTATGTAAAATAAATAGGTTAGCAATTTATCACCTATGTCACAAACACTGAAAATATTTAATTAGGTAGTTTCCAGAAAATGTATTCTTAATTCTAAGACCCGTATCGTTTCTGTGTTAAAATTCAGCAAAGAAACTTATTTCCGTTAAGAAACATCCGAACTTGTGCTGCACCTACAATAAAAGACTCTTGACAACTGTTTAAACTGTATAGGCCTGAACATAATGATACTTTTATTGTGGTCGCAGGTTGGTTCAAAAGCCTACTCCCTAAATCTGCATTGACCGTCGAAGAGGAAGCATGGAACGCATACCCGTACACAAAGACCCGTTACACTTGTCCTTTTGTAGAGAAATTCTCTTTGGAAATAGAAACTTACTACTTTGGAGACAACGGCTACCAGGAGAATGTGTTTAAACTGTCTGGAAGTGAATTGAGAAACAGAGTTGTAGGTAAGTTATCCTGCTGTACTTAGTAATAACATTTTAGAAGGTGTTCATAACAGTTTACTATAACACATGCTGTTGAAGCAGGTTTTATTTTTTGGAACAAAGTTCCTTAACGCGGGTTGCGGTAGGAGTTAACAAATAGAAAATGCAATGCGTAACGAAAAAAAAAATGTTATTAATTGGTTGCTATGGCAATGACAAATATAAAATACGAGTAATGAAAAAAGTGTTACAAATTGATTGCTATGGCAATGAATGTTAATACATTCAAGAAACATGTATTTTGGTTCATCAATTTAAATTAAGAGACGATCAATTCCATCCGACGTAGTTTAGATATTATCGTCAAGTGCTGAAATACATTCAATAAACATAAAATATTTGTTCATCAGTCTAGGCCTAACCTAAAATTATTGTACTATTTTAATTCATTTTACCTGCCTTAACGGCAACATACATACAGTAATTTTAGGTTAGGCCTAGAAAGCAATTTTAAGTCTAGGCCTAACCTAAAATTATTGTATTTATGTTGCCGTTAAGATAGGTAAAATAAATTAAACATACACACAGTAATTTTAGGTTAGGCCTAGACGGATGAACCAATATATTATGTTTATTGAATGTATTTACAATGAATGGACATTTAACTGTGTTCACCATCTTAGCTTTGATGTTAGAATTAATTCTACACCTGTATTATAATAACACCAAACGCATGGAAACAGTAAATATTTGTAAAAAAAAAAAACAATCTAATAATAAACGGCAATTCAAAGATTAAAATTATGTGTGTTTGTTGCCGTTAAGGCTGGCAAAAGAATTGAAGAAAAGGCGAGATGAACTTCGTTCCTGACGGGGTCCCACGACCCGCACTTACTTTGTTTCATGATAGCAATAATAAACGTCTATAAAGTACTAAAACAATAACCTAATTTAAGTTACCAAATGTGGTGGTTTGAGATTGAAATAAATAAAATTTGAAATCTTTATTTTTAAATAAAATTGTATTGAAATTTTATTCTTGATAATAATTTTTATTTTATATTTAAGTGAGCCCACTTTGTTGTGGAAAAATTTAATACTTGAATATTAAGAATAAGGGATGTCTCTAATTATAGCATGTGTGATGTAAGTTCAGTCGACTGGACTCGAGGAATCTAAACACTAAAAGTGAAAATTAACTGTTTCTACTTCTGTATTGTTAGTATTCTGAGGAAATGTTTTGTATTATCAACACTAAAAACTACAGATAAAACATTAACTTAAACCTAGCATTTAGCAAACAAAATCCTTGTTTTAAATGAAACCTATTTTGTGCTTTCTTTGTTGTCTGTGGAGGGTGAGGTAAAAGGAGGCTGAGTGAATTTATGTTACTAAAATATGATGCAAATATTAAATTATAAAAGGAATTACGTTGAAGCGATTTTCTGAGTTACTGTGGTCTTGATACAGGTACTTGGTTATATTTCCAGATGTAATAGATATTGTCAAAGATCAGCTGTATGGAGCAGATTATGAGAAGGAAGAAGATCCGGGGATTTATACGAGTCAGAAGACCGGAAGGGGACCTTTAAACGAGACATGGCTGGTTGACTATTGGAATGAATGCAAGGTTTGTTTAACAATAGCGAACTATGTTCTTGCATAACTTCTAAAGTGAGTTGCTTGCATAAAGTATATGTGTAGGTCATGGTCCAAACCATTTTGTCCATCGTATATCATATTTAACAATTCTAGGGGTACAACTGAACTGTTTGGGATTTCTCGCTGACTAGATATTTTAAACAATCAGAACTGAAGTCGTGTGCCGCAGGACATGTCTATCTGCTGTCTCTGTCTATCAAGTGGTATAATTTTTACGGATGGTTTTAGACTGGACAATAGATTTTAAAGTGTATTTTTTATGTAACAGTTTGACACAAGTTTTACCATCAGCTTCTTCTGATACTGCATCAACAACCTCATGTCCTTATATGCTCCAATTCAAGAAGTGTTTTCAAATGCATCCCATTCCTTCCTAGTATTTCCCAAACCCTCTGATCAAGGATATTCCGTGTTCTCACACAACTTGGCTGTGGGATGGAGTTTGAAAGAATACCAAAGCAGATCATTCAGCGTAGAAAGCCATCCTTCACCACCAGTCACCAGTGGAGCATGTAGTATTATTTGACTTAACGTTTAGACAGTGGGAGGAAGAATGGTTAGCTGTATGTGTAGAAGGTTCTACATATCTGAGCTATGCTGGTGGTTGATCTGATTTTATCTGAATGTTTTCATTAATATTTTGTTCAACCCAGTAACAAATTCTTTTTATTTTGCTCCCCTTCATACAGGTTTACTTATTGTTATGGTTTTCATGATTTTAGTGCCTTGTTAAGTAATTTTAATGTATGTGCTGTTCATTCATAGTTCAGTAAATGTTTTTGTTAGTGTATACAATTTTCATTTTTATTGTTGTTGATGAATTTCGGTCAAGTGGTATCATTTCTTTACTATACTTTATGGTTTTAACTATAGGTACACGAGTGCTGGTAATGCTCAAGCAATATAACTGGTTAGGCTTACTCATTTAAAAAAAAAGTATATAAATAAAAAATGATACACAGGGTGAAAAAAAACCTTGCAGGACTTTGGGATATGATTCCTCATACGAAATGGAAGAAAAAAGTTCATTTGAAGGTATGTCCTAAAACGTTTAGTTTTCCAGATATCTTCCATTTTGTTTTTTTTACAAAATAATTCACATCTAGTGAAGGGTTTGACTAATTGAGTTCAAACTTGGCATGAAGTTTAACCTAACAATGATATATCTGAAGAAAAATAAGCGATTAAATCAATCAAGCGTTTCAAAATGGCGGCTGTTTCAAAAATGGCAAGACCTCTTTTTTGTAGCCCTTTTAATTCTCTATCGGATGGTGTAACTGTCAAAACAATCAGATAAAGGATAATAGTTAAGTTATGTGTAATAATTGGTTTGTTCAACCCACACAATAAACACAACAATATTGTGGTTACGTATGCTGTTATTAACTTCAACTTATCTATTATCCTTCATCCGATTGTTTTGATAGTTATACCATCCGATGGGGAATTAAATGGGCTACAAAAAAGGTGTCTTGACATTTTTTTGTTAAAATGTACGGTTTTTGAGTAATTTAGGTTTGAATTTTTCAAACAGCCGCCATATTGAAATGCATGATTGGATATAATCGCTTATTTTTCTTGAGATATATCATTGTAAGATTAAACTTCATGCCAAGTTTGAACTCAATTAGTCAAACTCTTCACTAGATATGAATAATTTTGTACAAAAAACCAAATGGCGGATATCTGGAAAACTAAACGTTTTAGGACATACCTTCATATGAACTTTTTTCTTGCTTTTTGTATGAGAAATCATATCCCAAAGTCTTGTATAATTCTACAGGTTGGCACAAATCTATTTATTTATGGTCATTGACAATAATTTATTGTTTTTTTAATCAAATTATTTCCAGCTCCAGAAATACATTTTCGTAGTCTTTCCAGAACATTGTCACAAATCATGGAATGTGTTGGCTGTGAAATTTTATAATCACGTAATAAGATGCTTTAGTTTGCTTTAACAGAGTGTCTTTTATAGTTAGGTTGGTAGACTTGCTAACCCATAAAAGTAAAATTATCGCTTTTTTAATGCCAACTTTATAAGAAGAAAAAACTATTTGTAATACATTTTGTGTGTTTAAATAAATTCAGTAGTTTTTAAAATTTTGTGTAACTTTGAACCACCCTCTATTTGTGTTCATAAGCTAGATTTATAAATTATGAAAATTTGTAATTGACTGAAATAATTACATTTGTAATATTACATAATAATGAATTCATTACATTACAGTTCATGTTATAACATTGTCCGTGTTAAGTTCAAGTTAGTAGGTCATCCTCCCAAGTGTCCCATCCCAAGTATCTCAGCTAAGTATCCATTGTTCTTTTAGACAAATAATATAACTGAGTCCTTCAACAAGCCACCCTCTCTATTCATTATATTGCAAGTGCTAAATTGGTTTGTAATTTATAATTGGGGTGTTTTCACGTAAAACTGTACGTTTTAAACTCAAAACCCTTCATCAAGTTTTACTATAGGATTAATTCACAATTGCATGCTTATTAGTTGGAAAAAAGAACAATATCCTTATCACTTTTAATTACAAACTTTTTTTAAATTCATTACATACATTTTATATAATATTATCAGCTAATGTGAACAATTATCTATTTTAATACTTGCTTATAGTTTGTTCAAATAAAAAAAGCGATGTAGCCTACTAGGCAATTTATAAAGATCAGATATTTTATTTCTAATCAGAAACTGTGTTAGAACACATCAAAAAAGATTTAGGAATAATGTTTTATCTAAAACTGATAAGCCTTAATTTTGAAAAATTTTGTCAATATCAATCTCTACCACTTATGAGGGTATACCACTAACAGTTTCGACATTTTTTTCGGAAAGATTTTTGTTTCAAAACATATTTTAACGAATCTTGCACACTGGATCACCGTTGGTGGTACCAGAAGCAAGTGTGAGGCACTTATTTGTTAGATTAGATTTTATAAACTCCAAAGACAAAGTTAATAAATTATAAAAAAGTGGAGTGTACAAATTAAGTTGCAAATTTTGTATGCAGCTTATGTAGGCCAAACAGGTCGTGGTTTTAAAACTAGATTAAGCGAACATACCAGAAGTTGACGACTGGACTATGATGATTCTAGTTTTTCTAATCATTTGAAAACACATGACATTTTAGACTTTAATTTAAATACAGATTTTAATGTACTCTGTGTTAATTGTAAGGGTGATAAGTTAGATGCTTTGGAAATGTTGGAAATTAAGAGGTTAATTAATAAGGACGTAAATTTAGTTTTAAATGAACAGATAGATTTAAGTAATTCGCCATTTCTACAAGGTTTGTTATTGACCAGTTCGATTCCTCCCCCGTCCCTAACCTAACGGTATTTTGGCCTACCTGCGCCCAACTGCTGTCTGTTGGATTTGTTTTGTTGTTCCTTTAGTCTTTAAGTTGCCTTCGACAATGCCGTAGCTGGCGAAACCTAGGTTGGCACGGCTCAATAAAAAATTGTGAAATATTACAAAAAGTTTTTCATTCATTTATTTAGATTTTATACTTATGAATACAATGTTGATTACTGCTTATTCCTAACTAACGATTTTTTTAAATTCAGAAAACATTGACAAAATAAATTATAACTAAATACATATTCATTATCAACAATTTTTCAAAAATAATTTTTTCTGAAATAAATGTTCAATTGAAAAAATTACATTTTGATAAACACGACTGTGTTTAATTGATTAAAATTAATGTTTAAAATTGAAATTGTTGAATAAAACTAAAAACGCTCTGAAACCTTTAAAATATGTCTAAATTTTTTAAATAATGTTGAGAATGATACAGCTACTAATTCATACAAAATAAATATATTTTTATCATTTAAAGTTTTTAGTCAGTACAATAACGAAGTCAGATGTTTCGGGTGGCAGTAGGAAACTTAATAAATTAACCCTTTCTACTATCAATATGATAAACTGAACCATCCTTGACATCAATGAACTGTGCAAAACGCTGAGGTTCATGTGGTTCTTCTACTCAGGTCACAGGCAAAGTTCTGTATTGCTCTGTGGGGTAATTCAACAAAGCAAATCGTCCAAAGGGTCTTCAGTTTACAAAAGTGAGCAGTAAGAATTATGGTTTGTTTGGGCCATGGTGATTCTTGTAGAAATCCATTTAAGAAACTAGGTATTTTGACCTTTCCCAGTATGTACGTCTTTGAAGTAATTTTACATTACGTGTTATAAATAACTTCCGTGGCAAACAGTACGAATTAAAAGCTTTCGACAAGCTACCGTCTGCCAATTTTTTTAATGATCATGTTTCTTCTACAGTACTACAAAGTTAGGCGCCTTCTACAATGATAATTACATAATCTTGTAACGTGCTGCCGTCTAGCGAGCCGTTTACAAGCAAATTTATTAATAGTAATACAAATTTTTAAATAAACAGAATTTTGACTAAGTTTTTTCTCACTTGATTTTAAACCAAAAAATTTTAAAAATATTCTCTGCTACGAAACAGATATTTGTGCCTGTATACTTCCAGTTTGTATATACTTTATTTTTTTTACTAACCTATTTTAATTTACTTGTGTCACTCTGACAATAACAAAAACAATAGAACCTAACCTCAACGGAAAGTATTCTGTAGCCATGACGTATCTATGTTTCTCACAGGTGTCGTGTAAATCTTTGTTACGTATACTCTTCATCATTTTCTTATAATCTGTGCGTTCTGACATTAGCCACGGGCCATCTCATCTTGTCGATACAATCTATGTATTTTTAGATCGCATCTTCAAAACTACGACACTGTGGCCAAAATCAAAAATACACACCATCTTAATCTCTAACTTAAATTTACACTTAATCTACTTTTCTTATTTCCAGGTCCATTTTACCATGAAGTACTTTTCCAGGAAGGAAAAGGATTTTAAATCAACAAAACATAATAGATGGCATTGACATTTACTCCTCCATCTCTGTATTTAGCAAACTACATGACAAAAGGAAATTACCTTGGCAAACCATAACTGAAATATACATCGCAATCATTCACTCACTCATTCCAAATAATCTAAGTTCTAACATACAGACAATCTAATAATGTACAAAACCTTTTAGAATGCGGACTGAAACTAATTTTACTTGCGTACTTTCTTTGTCAAACTGATTTATAGTGCACTATTTTAAACTAAAAAGAAATTAGAATTTATGGCAATTGATATTTTGTAAGACCAGAAAAAAAAACGAATGCGTTGTTTATACTCAGCCTAACACTGTCATTGTTCTACTTCACTTTAGATTATCACTGTTCGCCTCACAAAAAATCACATTGTCTGTTTTAACTGAACGCCTCGTTATGCAACCGCCATTGTTTTAAAAACATGTTGTTACTCCACTGATTTACAGATCGCTATAACTCTTACAAAATACTGTTTGATTTTCAAGTTTTTTACATACACATACGTACACAGTTGTCTAGTACAATTAAATTTAAAGTGTTTCGTCCATAATAACCCGCAGTACTGCACCAATTTGTGAACACCACCCACAACACGTCTGCACAGCTCAACGTCTGAAGCCCATCCTTTTCGTTACACCCTTATTACTAGTTTTATTTCCCTTAAACTCACATATATTACAATCTGTGTATCTTTTGTTGTAGCAAACTTGTTGTTACGTTAACCAACTGCGCCACAAAAACATTCCCCCCCCCACTCTGTATTTGATATGCGTAGTTTTAGTTGAGATGTTTGATCAAGCGTAGATTTCAATAAATAATCTGTTATTTTCTGTAGGGGAAGACACAACCTGTGGCCAGTGGTAAATCTATCATGTGCGCTTACAAACTATGCAAAGTTGAGTTCAGATATTGGGGGATGCAGACTAAGCTGGAAAAGTTCATTCATGATGTTGGTAAGTACAGTTTGTGTGTTAAGCCAATCACAGGCCTGCAAATCTACTTTTGATGTGATGTTTTACAAATTTATGGTTTTTGAGTTATTTTCATTTACATTTTTTTAAATGGCCGCCATTTTGAACAGGTTGATTATATTTTCCGTACTAGGTATTTACATTGATGAGTACAATGAAAAATTTCAACTCAATTGGTTGGTATAAATTATTTGCTTATAGGAACGTTTTTATTTATTTCTACCAACTTTTTCTTTATTTAGTTCGCCCCTTAATTCTCTTTGTGTATTAGGCACTCTGTATAACTAAAATATATACGATGTGCTATTTTAAACTATTACCAGTTTCTTTTTTCCCCAAAAATTAAATTGGTTTGACCTATTTTGTTTATTCAAAATGATTCTGATAATGACTTCAGAACCATGTTAAAAGTTTACACAAATTTTACACTCGGTTCTTGTAACACAAGGGCTAAACATTTGGTATTAAATAGGCTCGAAACTATATATTCCAAATAAAAATTCCCTACGTCTAATGCAATATACAGGGTGTTCGGAAAAAGGGTTCCAAGAATTCAGGGCATGATTCCCCACAACAAAATAAGATGAAAAGTTCCAATAAACATAGGTCCAAAAATGCTTTGTTTTCTGTCTAGCCGCCATTTTGTTTTTTTTTTACAAAATAATTCATAACTGGAAAAATGTTTGACTGATTGAGTTCAAACTTGGCAGGGAGTTTAACCTAACAGTAATCTATATCAAGAAAAATAAGCGAGATGCGTATCAAAATGGCGGCTGTTTGAAAATTTCAAATCTAAATTACTCAAAAACTGTACAGTTAACAAAAAATGTCAAGATACCTTTTTTGCAGCCCTTTTGAATCCCTATCGGATGGTGTAACTGTCAAAACAATCGGATGAAGGATAATAGCTAAGTTAAAGATAATAACAGCATATTATGTGCATACAATATTGTTAAATAGACCATTGTTAGGTTAAATTACATGCCAAGTTTCAACTCAGTCAGTCAAACATTCCTCTAGGTATGAATTGTTTTGTAAAAAAAAACAAAATGGCGGCTAGACAGAAAACGGAGCATTTTTGGACCTATGTTTATTGGAACTTTCATCTTAATTTGATGTGGGGAATCACGCCCTGAATTCTTAGAACCCTTTTTCTGAACACCTGTGTATAAATGAAGTTGTTATGACAAGAATATAACCTTACTGAAACAGTAACTTTTATTTACAATAACACAGATCAAGCACCATAAATTCTTGAACAACCAACACATAGATTGAATAAATCCAAGAACTATCATTTAGCTATAGGAATCTAACTGTTCAATTAACTGCTTGCCACTTTTTATGGTTGACTGAAGATCACCCATTTTATAACTTGGAGGAATATTTATATTGTGAAATCAATATTTAGTAAGCCTGGGTCATCTGTCATGTTAGTTTTAAGTTTGAATGACTAAATTATGCCTGTATGTGGCGAAGTCTATGGCAATGTTGTACATATGCTAAAGGACCAATAAATGTTCTGTTCTATTGATATTAGAACTCCTACAAAAGTTTAGAAGTGCTCCACTGGCTAAAAATTAAACTAGAATGTTGTACTACATTGGAAAGTGGAATATTACTACAAATCTAAATAAAACCTGACAAAATTGTTACATCAGCAGTCGTTCCTGTGTGCAATTTATGTGGTTTCAGAGGGAGCATGGCCTCTAGTACTACTTATAACCAGTTAGTGATTTTATGTTCTAGCTTTGCGGAAGACAATGGTGCGCGCTCACAGACAAGCATGGGCATGGCAAGATGAATGGCATGGACTTACTATGGATGATATACGGCAGATTGAAAGACAAACGCAAGAAGCCCTCAAGATGACAATGTCTGGTATGTTCAGTACCACTAATTGTTGTTCACATCAGTGTTTTTCAACCAGGGGGGGCCGCAAAGCAAGCGTAGCTCCTACACTACAATAAAAATACAACAATTTCAGAGGAAAGTTTATTTTTAAAATACAGGTTCTACAATCTACACTGCATTAAAGATTCAACAATAATTTCAGTAAGAACGCTGTGAATGTTTATTTTTCAATAATTTGTCAAATCGTGGTTCTATTTTTGAGGCGCAAATAACCAAATCATTTTCTAATTGGAGCCAAAAATTCTCTTGTTAGTTTTTATGTTCACCATTGAAGAAAAAGTTAGTTCACAAAGGTAGGAAGTGGTAAATTGCACTAATATTCTCAAAGCTTTCCTTGCCAACTCTGGATATTCTTGTTTTCTCTTCATTCGGAAGACGTCAATCTTGGCAAAAAACGAAAAACATATGTTACAAGATCTGACACAAACAGGAAGATGAAAAGCATCTTTACATCTTTATCCTTTACAGGCAAAATTAAAAAAAAAATCGTTGTGTTTTTCATTAACTACATACGTTTTTGGAATCCTGCAATTTGTTTGTAAAGTTAGCAGTTTTTGAGATATTTGACATTAAACATTTTAAACAGCCGCCATTTTAAAAATATTTGAAAGAATGTTCTGGTTTTTCGTACTGTATTAAACGCTTATGTAAAAAATATGTATACCATATTTGAGGTCAATATCTTTTCTATTTCCAAAAATATTAAGTATTTTGTAAAATAAAACAAAATGGCTGATAACTCGAAAACAAAGCTTTTCCAAACCTGTGTTCATAAGAACAATTTTGCTTTTTTTTTAGGTCCTCTGTCATCTCCTGAAGTTGTGCCAACCTCTCGCAAAACACCCTGAATTTTAGAATGGTTAATTATTGTAGATGTATTTAACCCTCCAGATGTTGGACCACTCAATGGTGCTCGACAGAAATATTTTGACCAATAATATAAAGATACCATTGGATTCGTCAAGATTTTAACTTTCTAAAACTGCCTTCCAATCACACGTCACTCTTATAGTTTCAAAAATATGAACGTTTCTGTAAACCCTTGCAATTGGACAGATTTCAACCAATAAAACAGCACATTTTGCATTACTCTTACAATTTGAATTATTTGAATAGACTTGTTTATATCTATTTATAGACCAAAGTTCATTCTTTATTTTAAAGCAAACCATATTTACTCTAACGGTTTTGTTCGTACAGTGCTGAGAAAACTGACAAATGGGAAATTCAAAACTCGACTTTCTCACGCTCCCGAAGTGGCACTTCCAACGGTTTTTCACACCGAACGTCGTATTTGATGCGGTCCATGAGAGGTCTAATTCGTTTTATCTAAGTTTGTGATTCAAGTAAAACTAGGTCAAATACTTTTATGAAATAATAATTTACAAGTATACAGTTCAATTATTTTGTATATTCTCTACACTTTCTTATAATAATATTTCATTTTTATGCGAAGAATATGTTCCTGAATTACTATTCAAACTAGGCCTAGTTTTGTTAGCAGTCTTGTAGTAGGAACATAAAAACTGGTGTTTTCAAAATAAGAAATTTGAAATTGATAAATATTTTCATACAGTTCTATTTAGAACTAAGTTACGAAACTTTTTACATTTATGAAAGAAATTACAAAAAATGTTTAATACTTTTTATGTAGGCCTAAAGTTGAACTTCTTCCTTTCGTTACTGAACATTTTTTGTTTCTTCAGCTAATAACTTTGTAAATTTTACATCAATAATTTTTTTTACTGGCATATATAAATTCTTTGAACGTTTCTCTAACAAAAAAAGATATGGAACACTTTTGGATTGGTTTATAATTACTATATTTGGCGAATTTTTGAAAATATGCTTGCACACACACACCGAAATGGCTTAGCGTTGCAAAAAATTAGCATGAACAGATCAAGGGTTAATAAAAAATGAGGTGGATATTAAAGTTAGATTAATTCTTTGGGTAATCTCCCCCCTCCCCGCCAAATACATCTTATTTGAAATCACTGATATAATTATATAATTTTATTGCATCCAGGGAGTCGCCAGATTTTTGTAAAGGGATCGCATATTCAAAAAGGTTGAAAAACACTGGTTTACATTATTTTGTATTATTTTAAACTGTTCCAACTTCTTACAAACAAAAACACAATCTTGAATTACTATTTAAAATCAAGACTATAGTTTTAGTATTGATTGAATTTAATTTAATCTCTTAATACAATTTAGAGTTTGTATTTATTTGAAAATATATTTATTTTTACAAAGCATCATTGTTTTTAAATTAGTATTACAATTTGGAAATTTTTTATATTTTGTAATAGTAAAATTATTGTGTGAATTATTGTATAAATGTATTGAGAAACCGAAAGAGTTGCCATTATAGACTTTAGCCTAGATATCAAACTTACTACATTTTTATCTTAATCTCATGGTTTTTGTTCCATGTTGTAGGTACGGGAAGTGATAAAGAAGAAAATAGTAATGAAAACCAGGATGAAAGTAATGTCGGTTCTCCTACAGGACCCAAGTCTCTAGCAGCGACACTCGGTAGCATAGAGAAGACAGAACCTGAAGTGACGAGTCCTCCTACTACACATCGAAGTCATTCTGAACCTCCGTCTAAGAAACCTGTGCCGTTGTCCACCTCATCTGATGCTAGTCCTGAAGATTCACCGACAGACCTTGTACCCAAGTAAGGAAACTCTGAGTTTAATTGTATGGATTTGTTCATAGGCGTAACCAGGACGACCGTATGGGGGGGGTTACAACAACCGGGGAGGGGGGGGGGATTTCATCCTAAAACCGGCAAATCGCACGTTTTGTGCGATCACTCCCCGCTACGACAATACATTTGTAACGAGTGATTGTATCGAATATTTGACCCAATAAAAATCTTCCAATCTCAAAAATACAAACACCATTGGAAAGGTAATGTTTCAAATTTTAATTTTTGTGTTTACAATTTCTTTCTAAAACGTATATTTACATATATGTAACTATCGTTTTAGTTTTGAGTTTTCTAAAAGCAAATGTCACGCGAATGAAATACGCCGAAATGACCGTTAATTTCCAGATCTATGTCCCCCACCCCTACAGCCCGGCCAGTATTTTTTCTGAGTTATATCTATATACTGATGGATGCATCACACTTTCCCCTATCTAAAACTGCCATCCAATCAAAACTCTGACAAAAAGTTCTAAAGTCGTGGGGCGTTTTGTAGACCCTTGCAATTGGTCAGTTTTCCAACCAATAAACAGCCTTACTAATTACATGTGATATCTGTGTGATAGAAGTATATTTTTAGACATATTTTGATATGTATGTGTAGAGAATAATTTAAGCTAATATTTACTGTGAACCAAATATGTTTTGCTCGAAAGGTTTGTTGTCTATGAGCGTGGGAATGAGATTGACGTTCTCAAACCAAGGCTGTAATTTCAACTAACGGTTATTCCCCATACAGCTTCATATCCGACCTTTGTATATCAAACATTAGTGGGATGTTTCTATATTTCTCCTCGCTTTTATTATTCAAATAATTCTAAGTCAAACACTTTTACGAAAAGATAATTTACAAGTATACAGTTCAATTCTTTGATTTATTCTCTACACTTTGTTATAATAATATTTCATTTTTGGGCAAAGTATATTATATTCCTAAATTACGTTTCAAACTTGGCATAGTTTTCAAGTTTTGATAGCAGTCTTGTAGAAGGAACATAAAAACTGGTGTTTTAAAAATAAGAAATTTGAAATTGATAAATATTTTTATACAGTTCTATTTAGAACTAAATTACAAAACTTTTTTACATTTTTGGAAAACATTTTACTACTTTTAAGTAGATTAAAGTTGACTTTTACCTTTCGTAACTGAACATTTTTTGCTTCGCGAGCTAATAACTTTGTAAATTTTACATCTATCATTTTTACTAGCATATATAAATTCTTTGAACCTTTCTCTACAAAAAAAATGTGAAACACTTTCGGATTATGGTTCATTTACTATTTTTGGCGAATTTTTGAAAAAATGCTTGCAAATGCCAAAAAATCCATTTTCGTTAACATTGCCGGTTCTAGGGTTAAATTAAGATGCAAAAAAACTTGTTTTAGGATTCCCAAAAGTACTTTAAAACGATATAGGTATGTATAATTTTCCACTTCTAATTATGATTCAGGCCTACTTTAGAATAATTTAGAATAGCAACCATGACTCATCCCCCGCCAAATATTTCCGTGCGATGCGTCTAACCTCATAGGCTGGAACACACAGCGTTTTTTTTACCGACTATGGATTAGTTACCGTCCCCGCTCATAAAAATCCTCATTGGGATTCATAAACTGAAGTGTCTAGTTCATTAATCACGAAGTTTGTTATGTAATGTATTATTTCTTTTAATGTTTTATTGATATGAACAGAGAGCAACTCTTACTTTATTGTTATTCCATCGCCGATTGAAAAGGATGCAAAAAAATATACTTATTTTCGTTCGTCCAATCAATAAATAAAAGAAAAGAAGATTTTGGAGCATTCTACACTGTGTTTCCCAATTTGAGGAACTAGAAGAAACATATTTCAATTATTTAAGAATGTAGTTTCGTCGTTTGACGAACTGCACATGCGACTGAAGGATAGTATTCTACGAAAAAAATACTAAAATAAGGAAAATTAGCGTGTTTTTGGTCACATTCACCCCTGTTTCGGCGGAGAAATGGAAAATCCATCGATTAAAATGGCAGCGAGAGGCTGCACAGCTACCGTCAGCGGCAAATAAACAGATCGTTTATTTTTCTGACGAATGTGTATGCTCTAATACTGTCCTTATCGCCACTGTTGATATGACGGCGACGGCAAATAATCTGTGGCGGAAAACGCTGTGTGCTGCCTTTAGAACACTATACTTTGATACACTACACTGCATCTATATAAAATAAAGTGTCAGTGCCCAATTCAACCAAAGATAATGTCAGCAATATATTGATAATTTATTGAAGATAATTTATTGTAGCTCAACATTTGCATAGGTGTTGAAAACAAGTTAGGTATTTTAATATAAACAAAGTCCGAAATATTTTTTCAATGGGGGGGTTATAACCCCCAAAACCCCCCCCTGGTTACGCCTATGGATTTGTTCCATATCATTCTGTTTGGGGCGGGGCCAAATATTTTACTAATCAGTAATGCGATTCCGAGTGTCTGAAACAACATGAAAGTCTCTGTTTGAAGTTATTGTTAGTTAATGATGGATGTTGAATTTTATTATAATTACTTGTTCGGACATTTGCCATCATTTGTGTGTTAAAAAATCAAACACGATGTTTCG
>JAGFPH010002418.1:102829-116125 GCA_018207615.1 Philaenus spumarius | reverse complement strand
CCCCAAAACTCTGAATACAATGTGACTTTAACAATAGACCAAAATACTTTGCTTTGCTCACTCAGTGTGTTGTCTTCAACAGGTACTTACTTCGCTTGAGATCTCGTTCCAATGGTTAAAACTTCGAGCTGATCGGAAATCCCCGTCTCGATTTCCTGGCCGTCCTTTTCACAACGATCTGGCCTAACTTCCGGCCCAATACCTTAACAACAGACTGGCCTATCGACCAACCCACTCTGGCCCATCGACCACCGTACCCTGGCCCATATTCTAGCTTTGGATTATACTTTATAACCCGTCTAGCTTCCTGTTGACATCTCCAAAACAAACCATAGCAACGTGAGTTCAGTGTTCCGGGTTTAACGAACTCTCACGCGACCTTGCTACAATTTCCGTACTTGTACTATACTCCCTGATCTGTCTTACTGGTTAATACCTTTACATACAAAACACTAACTCTAATAACTAATATACTAAAATATATCTTTATTACACATTCCAAAACATAACAGAACTGATATTGTAATGTCTTTTCTTCCCCAATTGTATCACTCTAAGTTTATAGTGATACAAATATTCTTCCATAAACATGTGTCCATTTCAGGCTCATGCAAAAAGGTTTGTATTTTTCTGCTGTGTCCACTGTATAACGTGTAATCACTTGGTTCCTGTTGTGTTTTTACTGGTCTGTTCTTTTTAATAAACCATTTCCTCGCAACTCAAGGAATCTAAAATTTTAACAATTTACGTGTTACAATTATTGAATTAATTATTTTTTAGGCCGATAGATAAAAGATTATTTATATTTTCCAGGTGATTGTGTAGGCTCAATACTAGCATACGATGCACTCTGCCGATCCAATGAGCCTCAGTCTAGACTCGAGAGTGAAAATAATTTCCTCGACCAAGATAACCTTACAGGTATGACAGTAGATTATTATTGTATATTTGAATAGGTCAGGATGTATCACAGTATGAAAAATGTAAATACATTCAAATGTTTGATAGTGTAATCATCAGAATTGAAAAACAGATAACAATAATTTACTGCTTTATAGAATAGAGTACTACAACCGTCTTTTGAGAATTCTGTCCAACCATTGGAAAATATCACTCAAAGTAGTTAATACAACATTAATATAACACAACACTATTTAAGTTGCATATGTAAAGAGGGCAGGCAAACTATGTCCGTCTCTGAGTATGAAAATAAGATGGAAGAATGAATATCTATTTTTGAATAATCATATAACATTTTATTTTTACAAGTTCATGATTGAATGGAATAGCTTGTAATGAATTTCTTATTTGTGTCATATGTAAACCAGTGTGACTGTCACACATACAGACATTGGATAATCTTCTGTCAATGACAGTTTGTGAAAAATTTATATCCATATCCCGAAAAGAAACTGTAATCTATGTTTGTGATTATTTTAACCAATCAAAAGCATTCTTTTTCAGAAGAAGGATTTCTAACTGCTCCTTTACCAAGAAGAAGATCGTCCTCAACAAGGTAAGTCTATTTTCCCTTCTTTCCCTCTCGCTCATCAACAATCGAACGAAGGATAATAGTTAAGTTATGTGAAATAATTGGTTTATTCAACCCGGCATCCTTATACCAACACAGTAAACACAGCAATATTGTATGTACATTTGTTGTCATTATCTTTAACTTAGCTATTATCCTTCTACATCCGATTGTTTTGACAGTTACACCATCCAAAAGGGAATCAAAAGGGATACAAAAAAGGTGTCTTGATATTTTTTGTTAAAATGTACAATTTTTTAGTAATTTAGGTTTGAAATTTTCAAATAGCCACCATTTTGAAACTCATGATTGGATTTAATCGCTTATTTTTCTTGAGATATATCATTGTTAGGTTAAACTTCATGCCAAGCCAAACTTCACTCAAACCGTTCTTTAGATAAGAATTATTTTGTACAAAAAACAAAATGGCGGATATCTAGAAAACGAAGCGTTTTCGGGTCTGTGTTTATATGAACTTTTTTTTCTTATTTTGACCCATAGAACCGTTCCCTGAAGTTTGGCACTTTACTTATGGGACACCCTGTACATCTTGATGAAAGTTATACTAATCGATTCTTTAGATTATATCCTACAAATCTTGGGTCAAATAATCAAATAATCGATAGTTTGTACACTGGCCAAAATTAAATCCAAACACCGCGTGCTGCCCAGCTGCCTGTTCAGTAATGTACGGCTCGTGATATTAGTTTTTATGAAATAACATTTTTTGCGTTGTATATAACTGTACATATGTAAGGACCTATTTTTTTTTTTTTAAATAGTAAACAGTTTTTGTATTTGAATTTCCTTTCTAATTTAATTTGTATTCAAGCTACATGAAGTTAAAGTGAAGAATTACTTTTTGTGAAATAAAAAATGACTCATCTGTCAAAGAATAACATTTTATGGAATACAGATTGGTGCCTTAGTTATAATATCATTATGTTGTATAGTTAATTGCAAAAAAAAATTATATACAAAACATTATGATTTATTTATATAATACATTTTGTATGATTGTTCAAACCGACAGTTGCTAAAATCGCCTATCAGTTCTAGGGTTAAATATCAACTGTAAGTTTTGTGTCTGTTGAACAGTGATCTGTCAGGGCAGAAGTTAGAATTTGAAGTGAATGAATTGTTCATGTTCGGAAGTCCACTCTCTCTGGTACTGGCGTACAGGAAGATTTCTTCACCCGATGAAAAAATTAGTAAGTTTATGTTTCAAGTATTTGTAAATGTGCATCAAATGTATTAAAATACCTGAACACTGAACAAAGTATGATGAAACTGACTGGTTCTGAGATTAACTGTCAACTATTTGTTTGTGTGTTGTAATTGCAGATCCCATTGGGAAACCCTCGGTGCAACAAGTGTACAACTTATTTCATCCGACGGATCCTGTAGCAGCGAGATTGGAACCCCTCATCTCCGCTAGGTTTTCTATTTTGCCTCCAGTCAATATCCCGAGGTATCAAAAGTACCCACTCGGCAATGGCCAGCCTTACCACTTGTGTAAGTATACGATTATTTTAAATCCAAACAACTAATTTATTTCCAACATTAATTGCAGTTTTTGTAAACTTATTAAAAATGTATAAGTTCTACAACCTAAACAAAATCGTTAAATGTCCTTTACCTTTCTATATCTATAATCTGAACTCTGTTTGGATTCAATCTGTTTATGTTATTTGTATCATAATTTAAAATTTACCATTAAATACAAATACTTCTTATTAATACTACTTTTTTACACTCTCAGTATAAACTATTAACCCAATGTAGGTGGATCAGTGGTGATTCAGGCCTCTGGTTCATAGTTTTTCCAAAGAGAATTAGCACTTTAAAAGAGAAAATGGAAACGTTATAGTTGGACATAATCAGATTGTTCAGGAGTTGCTAAATGTACGAAACTGAAATGGCTAACCATAACTCAATCAGATATTTTACTATATTTATTTGAAATCTACAAACAAAAGGTTTGGTATCCATAACTCACCACAAGACTGTAGCTTTCCAACTCTGTGATGGTGCGTTTCATTTTTATGGATAACAAAACTTTTGTTCGTAGATTTCAAGACATTTGTTAAAATGTTGGTAAAAAGTCCGTTCCTCTTCTAGTTCCAAAAGTATTGCAGCTAATTTTTTGAAAAATGTTTTACATGTATTTTTATACTTTACAGTAAAACTATAATAGACATTTTTTAAATACGTTTCTTTCATACTAGCGTTGAATTTGTGTTTCACAGCTGTTACCGCTTTTCAATGGAGATGAAGAAAACAAGCTGTCTGCAGTGTATATTATTTGTGTTTAGGTAGAAATGGGGAATGAGTCAAACCCCCACTTCTGGTTTAAATATCCATGTTGGCCAACATTAAATAAACCTTTAGCTTTATACGATTGATAGTGATGACCAAAGGTACTTGGTAGAATTCCATAATAGTTAAAAGACAAAAACAATTTTTTGTAATTTCTACAAGTTTTTATTGGTGAATCTTGCCGACCAAGGTTTCGCTCATGACGGCATTGACGAAGCAGCTTTACAGACTAAAGAATATTAGAAAAACAAACGTGTTCAAACATAGAACAGTTACTCACAACAAAGAAAAAGGAAAGAGAGAGGGGGGGGGTACGTATGGTCATAAGGTTGACAATGGGTTTAGTAGAGGCGAGTTGGACAAAAATTCTACCTGATCGTTAAGTACAAGGCTAGCATCTGTACAAGATAATCTCTTAATTTCTAACAGTCTAACAGCGGTTGGGTCATTATGACCGCCATAATGACTCCAGTTTCTCTAACCATCTAAAAAATCATTTAGTGTCAGATTTTTCCAATAATATTAACTTTAAGATTCTCCATGTCAATGATAAATGTAGGAAATTAAATTCCTTGGAAATGTTAGAAATTAAGAGATTATTTTGTACAGATGCTAGCCTTGTACTTAACGATCAGGTAGAATTTTTGTCCAACTCGCCTCTACTAAACCCATTGTCAACCTTTTGACACCATACGTCCCCCCCCCCCCACTCTCTTTCCTTTTTCTTTGTTGTGAGTAACTGTTCTATGTTTGAACACGTTTGTTTTTCTAATATTCTTTAGTCTGCAAAGCTGCCTCGTCAATGCTGTCACGGGCGAAACCTTGGCCGGCTAGATTCACCAATAAAAACTTGTAGAAATTACAAAAAATTGTGTTTGTCTTTTAACTTTAGCTTTATGATTTTACATTGTGTTTATAAAGTATGGTGGAATTCAAACTGTTTTAAAAGTAAAATAACTTTGATGATTTGTGTCTTATAGTTTTGTTTTGCTTTGATTGTTTTTAAATCATATGGAGAAACTGACAAACATATACAGTCTCAAGCCATGTAGTGCCATTAGTTTAAGTACTCTATGGTAATGTCTGTTTTACAGTGGAGATTGTACATACAAATCCTCAACTATTCAACGACAGTCTCAACGTAGCTTCGCCGGGTCTACATCTTCGCAGACTCTCTGAAGTCAGTATACAGAGCACAATGTCAGGAGTTATCGACTCCCTTCCTCTTCAAACAATCAATTCCTGTAAGCCAATCAATTTAGCTTTGTCTGTGTGTCACAGTTGAATGAATAAAGCTATTAAGCTCAAATTTAAGTTTCATATCTGAAAAATCTGAACTTAGAAAATATTTGTTCGTTAATTTTGAGAGGAAACATTTGAATCACTAAAATTAATTTAATGTTTTTGTAAAAAAGTATATAAGCTTCATACCAATGAAATAAATAGTTATAGATTTTTTATATATTATAACTATTTGTATTATGTATACATACAAGTTTACTCTTTTAATTTTGATTAGTATACGTTACTTCCTTAAAAGAAGTAAAAAAAACTATGAGGCTTAGTTAAAAACTCCTTGACTTTTTCACCTTGAAATTGATTTTGTTGATTGCAGTGGCACAAAAGTGGTGGGGCAACAAAAGGCTTGACTATGCTCTTTATTGTCCCGAAGGCCTTGCTAACTTCCCCACCAATGCCTTACCTCATCTCTTTCATGCCAGTTATTGGGAATCTTCGGATGTCATTGCCTTCATTTTAAGACAAGTAAGTTATTTCACCAGTTTGTAAAAGTTCAATGTTAAACTGTAGCTTAAACTATATCCGTTATACATTATTTAATTAATGTATAAGTACTTTTATTTTACCTACACAAGAATTGGAACTATTTTATAGTACACATTCCAATTCTTGTGATATTTCTATTACTTTCATACTTACATTTAAAATTTGACAAAATGGAGAGGGCAGAGATTACAAAGCATAATAATAATGTGAGTTCTAACAAAATTTTATGAATCATTGAAATTACCTTATCTAACAAAGAAAAGTGCCTTTTAAGAGAATAATGTTCTTTAAATTGAGCTGCAGAAATATTAAATCTTACTAAAAACTGGTAACAGAAAATGTATTTACGTTTAACATTACACTTCAAAATCCATCGAATGGAGGAAGCTGATCTCGAACTTTGAGATTATTGAGATGTGGTGTGTTTAATCAGTGAAACAACTGTTTTTGCTGAAGTTTACAATGCAAGAAAAGATAGTAGTTGCTATTTTGTTTTGTGGCTTTATATTACATATTAAAAATTGTTGCGACAAGATTTGCCGTGTATGAAATTGATTGTTTTGTTTTTTTTATATTTTAGATGTGCAGGTTTGAGTTCATGCCGCCATTAAATCAAGAAGAAAAAGATTTGGCCGGATTCAATCCCGGTCAACCCAGAGAAAAGTGGATACGGAAAAGGACATCTGTTAAAATTAAGGTAAAGCGTTTTTGTTGAGAAAAAATATTACAACAGATAAATGATGGTCTAAGAAAAGTATCCATTTTTTTAAATCTAATAAAATACTGTACCCAAAATAATCGCATTCAAGAAAGTCTTTTGTGCAATATTAAAAACATGAAAAATTTGTCATAACTTCTCTTGAGATATGGGCACATTTTTGCATAACTTCTCTTTGGGCCTCCAAAGTGGTTTGTAAAGTGCCCTGCTTGTAACTTGTTTTACCGATGGCCCTAAACTTTAAAAATAAAAATTATTGAAATAACGTAGCAGGCAATTAAAGCAAAGTAAGCATTTATTATAGCGACTGAGCATTTGTTTTATTTTGTTGACTTTTCCGTTGTGTTTTAAATTGCGCTTAAAAGCTTGTAATTGTATTCGGACATAATTTTTATAATTATATTTTAGTGCCAGTTCAAATTATTTCAAAATGTATTCGGATGTTGTTGTTTTTTTTTCTCGGACTTTTGTCGTTGTGTTTTAAATTATTTTGGGTTTGGTTTTCTTTGACAGTTTTTAACTACTGCGTATAGTACTATGTTAACACATCAGTAATGGCATAATCTTAGTGTAAATTCAATTTAGCCGGTGTTTGATTTTGCACACAGTTGCCGTTTGGTTTTAAATTACACTTTAACTTCTGTATTTCATAAAGTTACTGCAAATCATATTCCAACATTGTATTTAGTGAAAATTACCACTTTACATTTAGCCTAAGAACACTTCATATACAAACATTTAAATTCATTATTACTGTTTCACTTTTAGTTGATTTTGTGAGTTAACATACATTAATAATCTTATTTGAAATTAATTTTGTATTAATTATTTTGTACGGTGGTTAATCAGTACTTAGCAACAATGGTATTAGCTAATTTTTATAAATATTTTTACTAAGGGTCAAGGTTAAGATTTGGATTTAAAAAATTTGGATCTGACCCATTATTATTTACCTTTGATATCATCAGTAAATTCTTTTTAAAAAAAGAGTAAGTTCATACTATACATTTGACTTATGGTTTAACTTCATTAGCAACAGCTTGAAATGCTGTGAAACTAGTTGAGCTATCATATTGTAGTACTCTTCTTGTTACAGAATGTAACAGCTAACCACAGGGCAAATGATGTGATAGTGAAAGAAGGATCACCTCAGACAATCTTAGCCCGTTTCATGTATGGACCATTGGATATGATTACGTTAGCAGGTACGATTGTCTGTTCTTTTAACCCTCACCATGCCCTGGTTATAGCTCAAATTGGCGAGCCGTTTTTTAGTGTTTTGCAAGCAAATTTTTTAAAAATTCGCCAAAAATAGTAATTCTATCCCAATGTAAAAGTGTTCTGTACCTTTTTTGTAGAGAAAGGTTCAAAGAATTCATATATGCAATTAAAAAATTTATTGATGTAAAATTGTAAAAGTTATTAACTCAAGAAACAAAAAATGTTCAGTAAGGAAAGGAAAAATTTCAACTTTAGGCCTAAATAGCAAGTAGTAAACATTTTTTGTAATTTTTTCATAAGCGTAAAAAAGTTTCATAATTTAGTTCTAAATAGAACTGTATAAAAACATTTATCAATTTCAAATTTCTTATTTTGAATAAACCAGTTTTTATGTTCCAAATACATGGCTGGTAACAAAACCA
The DNA here is from genome assembly GCA_018207615.1 of Philaenus spumarius. Classification (NCBI taxonomy): domain Eukaryota; kingdom Metazoa; phylum Arthropoda; class Insecta; order Hemiptera; family Aphrophoridae; genus Philaenus; species Philaenus spumarius. Next base: position 108,129 of record JAGFPH010002418.1, on the reverse strand, counting down.
GGCCTAGTTTGAAACGTAATTTACTAATATATGCTTTGCCCAAAAATGAAATATTATTATAACAAAGTGTAGAGGATAAATCAAAGAAAAGAACGGTATACTTGTCTTTCCTTAGTTCACAGAAGTGTTAGAGTTACCTTTATTTGAATAACGAAATGACATGAATCTAATGACATTTTGCCGTCGATAAAGGTCGGACAAGAAGGGTGCGTTGAATTACGTGGGAACGAGACGAGCAGACGGTCACACCAGACCGCTCTAATTATGTACTTTTCACTGCTGTCTAACCAACAAACAAAAAACTGGTTATTTCTAGTTCACTTTTTACCGTTAGAAAGTTCAAGCAATTCTCTACAAAATGGTGAAAAGAAATCTTTGAAAACATATGATATTGTAGGCGTTATCTCGGTTGACAAATGCGCCCATTTCATTGGTTGAAAACTATTCAATCGCAAGGTTTACAGAAATTGTCGTCATAAATCGTGTAAAATAGTGACATCTGATTGGAAGGCATTACTGGAAAGATAAAATCTTGACGAATCCAATGGTATGTTTATAATCTCGATAGAAATACTTCTGTAGATGGTCTTGGACATGTTAGAAGCGGGAAATAACAGTACAATTGTATGCAAATTCGCGCGCGGAAACAGCTGTAACCCGATCTGCATATTTTAAAACAATGATTACATATGTAAATATATGTTTTACGAAAATATTTTAAATACGAAAATGAAAGTTTAATTGATTTCCTTTCCATCGGTGTTGGTTTTATTACGATTGGATGATTTTAAGTGTATTAAAAAACGGAATATGCAAATTTATGCAACTTTTGCATATTTTCGAAATGGCTGCATCTTGCTCCTGAGAGAACGTCACTTTGGGCAGTCTGGCACTGTGAGGGTTAAAGTTACGATTAACTTTCATTGTAACAAAGAAATAGAACCTAATACTATATTGCTACCTGTCTAGAAAGTAGGTTAGTGAACTGTTGATAAAATAATTCACTAATAGAGCATTGATAGAATAAAATTGAACTCAGAATTTCACATCTAATTTGTTTACTAACTCAAACGTGTTTCAACGACAAAGTAGCCATCTTCAGTGATGCACGTGCTACAATAATCAAACTATAACTACATGTAAATATTACCAATCACATTCAAATCAGGCAGAAACCCTAACACCATCAATCAATGGTGTAGGCCAAACCACCTGCGGACATGCTTTAATTGTGCACACTCCAAAGTAAGTTGATAGTTTGAGTTAATAGTGTGTTGTGTGTAAGTTGATATTGTGAGATTCTGTGATCAAGTTTTATTCTATCAATATTACTTCTCACAAGTCTAGCTCAATATTTACTTCAGCTAGTGCTTCATGAACATTAACTATTTCACAAAAGTTAAAAGAAAACTAAATTGATAACAGAAAAAATATACAATTAACTGAGTTTATGTAGTACTAGGGGCTCTGCCCCTGGACGCTTCGCGTCCCAACCCCGCCTCAGATGGCTGCTTTGCTTCGCTCGCAGTTGGAAAATTCGCTAAAGAATCTCATTAATCTTTGGCTCGTTTCTACATAGGTTTGTAAAATTATGAAACCAGGCTTAAATATATTAACAGTAATTACAAGATTAATTATAACCTCAAATACATGCTTTAGAAACGTGAGAGGCTTTCATTACGATTTTAGTCCTAGTTCTACTATCTTCTGTCAACTAAAGTTTTGAAACCAGGCCTAAATATAGTAAAAATTATTGCAGGATTAATATAATCTCAATACTATATTTCAGAAATGAGCCAGGCCTATATTACAAAATTTACTATTAGAATTTATCCATCTTTGCCAAGTTTACCTTTTGTTTTTTTTTTTTTTTTTTGAGAAAATAAATTGTTAAATCAGGCCCAATTTATTCTAATTCCAACGTGCTGAAACAGTATAAATTAGCTTGTTTTTTGAACAGTAATTAAAAACTATCCAATGAACAGCTGATTTTGGATAATACTCAATCTTAGTTCTATTCCACTCTATTTCCAACGTGCTAAAACAGTATAAATTGGCTTGTTTATAAACAGCTGTTTTGATCGCTTTATTTACTATTTCATTGTTATTTTGTAACCAACATGGCAACCTATGTTACAATTTTTAAATTAGATTTTCTAAAAAAATTGCGTTTTTACACGAAATACAACTATAAATATGGGTGTACTTAAAAATCAAAACTACACCTAAATAATTGTATTTCTTTGAATTTGTTAGAACCGTTTTCGAGATCCCCGACAGATACAAGAATTGCTCATTTAAAGTAATAGGATATTGTGTAGATTGATACCTGATATTTGGACTTAAAATTATGTACTTTAATACATCAATTAACTGCAAATGATATTTTGTTTAACATAATTTTCTTGTAATTCATGCAAGTTAAGGAAAGAAAACCTGACTTTCTTAATTGTGAAACAAATTTGATATTAATTTCTGAAGAAATTATTGCTAAACTTGTAAACAGTAATATATAAATGAATGTTTTAGGAGAGAAAGTGGACATTCACATAATGCGAGACACTCCTGGTGGGGAATGGGTACATCTTAGTACGGAGGTGACGGACAAAACTGGAAGAATAACATACACGATACCTGAAGACAAGGCCGTCGGTTACGGACTTTATCCTGTAAAACTGGTCGTGAGGTTTGTTTTATAATTAGAACTATCTGTTGTCAGCATATTCAACTGTATTAGAAATGAAATAAGGACTACTTCCTTAACTTTTCTAGGAAATCATTAATTTGTGTAAATGAAACGTAATAATGTTAAAACAAATCTAAACTTGCCTCTCTAAACCTCCTAATCTAAATTGATCAACTAATGTACAAAATCAAGTTTATTTTAAAATTAAATTTCTAAATTGTTCACAGTTAACATTTATAAATTTGAATATGGCAGCTGTTGTATCATATTATATTTTTATTGATCAATTCTAATTGAATGTATGTTACAAGCCAACAATTGTTCTGCTTTCTGTTTTGCCTTATCTTTAACAGTTTAACCAGTGTACCCAGGTTTTTATTTAAATCATAATAAACAAATAATGAAATAAAGTGTAGATTTTATGATAAATAAATCAACTCCAAGAAATATACTGATGTTAACTGTTTCAGAGGTGACCATACGACGGTAGATCTTTCTTTGGCAGTAGTTCCGCCTAAAACAGAATGCGTTGTGTTCAGTATCGATGGTTCTTTCACAGCAAGTATGTCTGTAACCGGACGAGATCCTAAAGTAAGAGCGAGCGCGGTGGACATTGTCAGGTAAGCATCAAAATTAGTTATCTGTCTATTATTCACATGTCAGTTGTTGTTCCACTGCAACTGGGGGCATTTAATTCTAAACCTGTTTCCATACTGTAATGTTTGTGATTTCTTAAATAGATACAATGTATGTGTGTATAATCTATAATTTGAACTCAAGGTCAAGGATTATTTTTTGTGCCATCAAGTGCCTTGCATGGCAAACTTGTTTCATTTGCTATCATCGATAGGTAGTGAAATGAACTTTCTTGTGTATTTGGACCTGGATAGATAAAAATGAAAATAGACTTCTATGTTTTTTCATTATATAATTCTTTTATCAACATTAATTGTTATCTAAATTAAATATTAATTAATAGAAAATCAAATTTACTTGGCTGCAGTTCTTTTTATCTTGGACGTTTGCATTTGGACGGAAAGGTGTCCGAATGAATCTCAAAGCAGAATTTACAATTTTCATGTTTGTTCACGAGTTATGAGCGAAAACTAGCGGAAACATGGTTTTATTTTCATAACTGACTATTTTATCCAGGGCTAAACGGGAAAACATTGGGATCTTTTTGGTTATGTGTCGACAAACTTTAAACATTTTCTAAAGCGAAACTATGAAAGGAATAGTTGTTACCTTTATTCTGGAGGCCAGTAGGCGACAATATCTTTGAGAATTTGCTTGATTAAGTCTTTTTCGCGATGCGGCCATCGCCACAAAAACTCACGCAGTAGGAATCGAGCATAGAACGATGCGTGCCTCACCGAACTTTGTTACGGTGTTTTGCCAGCCACCAATTGCTTTCGACTGTTTGCGTATGTGCGCCCGTTTCGGGATCGACAGAAATATATTTATGAGTAATTGTGAAATGCTCATAACCGTAACTTTGAACCCGTTAGGTTAGGTTAGGAAAATGTTTTAAGTTTGCTGCCACATAACCTAAAAGCGCCAATCATTGATCCAGGTCAGTATGCAGGTGGTTTGCAAAATGCTTGTGACACTCAATATATTACATTGTAATTAGATTTGTATATTTTTTGTTGATAAATTACAAATGTCTTCACTTTAGGCATTGGCAAGAGCTGGGATATCTGATAATCTACATCACAGGAAGGCCAGACATGCAACAATCTCGAGTTCTTGCTTGGTTATCCCAACACAACTTCCCTCATGGACTGGTTTCCTTCGCCGATGGACTCTCGACAGACCCTCTCGGTCACAAAGCCGTTTACCTCAAGAATCTGATACAGGTAGCGGTTGTAATTAAAAGTTACAGGGGAAGGTTACATTTTTAATGATTCGCGGCTTATGAGTAAAAATGTAAATTGCCAAAGGTCATGTTTATCCAACTTAAAAGACCAAATACATGATACTAAATTCTAAAGTATTATAAAGTTATAAGTTTTTAAAGTTCTGTATCGTTAAAAGAAAAATAGGTTCCCTCATTTGTTGCCTGACGCAGTTGATTTAAACTTTATATTTTGTACAATGAAATTTGGCACAGGTATAAAGTACGATGACCCTCAAATGTTCCAATAATCAGAACTCAAAAAATGTTTGCTGTAAATTTTGTGAGCAAACTTTTGTTCCCGAAAAATAAATATTATTTTTAAATAATTTTGTGATGTGTTGTTCTCAAGATATCACCAAAGTTGTTTGTTAAAAGTATTCCTGCTCTAAGGCAAATTAAAATTTGTAAAACCAGTGGTATTAGACATACAGTAGAAACTTGTTCTTTTGGCTCAAAACATCATAACAAAACATGTACTCACAGGAAATCTCATGTGCTGTACTGTATTCAAATATTATTAGAAACACATTTACACAAGATTATGTACTGTAACCAAAGCATTCAAAGCCTACTTTGTGGATAATTTTCTTCCAATCAGAGACCATCCAAGTCCCAAGTCTTTATGTATTCTACACAATGCTTCAGTTTTCTTTTCCATTGTCACGCCAACATTGTTTCGCTTGTTGCTAAATCATTGCTAAAATCGCTTAGTAC